>JAMWET010005062.1:0-17470 GCA_024036415.1 Prochilodus magdalenae | reverse complement strand
CCGTCATTGCCGGTATAGCCAGAATTTTTTTGCTTTAAGAAGGGGTTGTGTGGCACAGAGACTCTCCTTAACATGCTTCGCCAAACGAGGCGGTCAATCAGAAATGCGGCGCGTGTCAACTTTGACAGGAGTGATGTATGCATGCTTCCTTATTCATCAGACCAGAGAGATGAGAAAATGTTTATAAACAGACAACAATAGTGTGAAACTGGGAATACTGGCATGTCTGCAACTGCAAAAAAGGGATCATGAATAATTCTACAAAGAATACCTAAAGCAAAAAAATCTGTGGTATTGCATCAAGGAAGCGCTGTTATTCTGGGGTCTGCCAACAGATAATTTCCAGCAGGACGAGGCAATGCAGGAAAAGAAGTGCTTCACTTTGTTCACCTCAGCATTCAGAATTCCTGGCTGCTGTTTAGGTGTTTTTACCACACACACAATAACAACGTACTCCTGTCCTGCAAGAGTTTTTCAGAACAGTTTAAAATGGATTTTTCGACACAACTCGTCTCATTTACACAAGCAGCAGTGGAACAGGCTTTAAACAGAGTCAGAATGTCACCGGGGACCTTTTTACTCTCGCTTTCTCTATTCTGCTTGGTCTTTCCCTGAAATCCAATCAAAACCATGTCCGAAAGCTCCTGCCAGAATTCAAAGGAAGTGATGGGCATGTAAAAGAGACAATTGAGCACCTCAAAGAGAAAGTCAGAGCAAACATCCCACATGAGAGAATCATCAATCTGTTCTACTGCCTGAACGAGCTGAAAGACGACTCACTTGTAGAAGAAGTTCAGAGCTATGTGAAGCAGGGAAATCTTGCAGCAGAGGAACTGTTCTCCACATTACAGTGAGGTCCTCTGTTGTGTTTCTATTGCGAACTTCTGAGGGACACACTAAGGCTGTGGTTGACTGTTGAAGAAATATCACGACACTGGTACAAAGGGGTGTGAATTGGGTTGGAAAATGAGTTGTGTGTGCTTGCTGGTGCCTGTTGTTGGGATGAAGTACCTCGTACCCATAGTGGAGTCTTTGTAAGTATGGCTTGTTCAAGCCCCAGGTGCGCAGTCAAAGCAGGTTGTTGTATTGTATATAAGCAATCACAAAGGGCGAAGGAATAATTAAGTGTTTTATCAACTTCATTACTTTTTATAAATCTTTTTTAACAGTTACCCTTGAAAGTATAATGTAATTGACAGCAGGTTTATTAAAACACAGCTCAGAAGAGTATATTTCCATTAGCCAAATTTGGTATCAATGATTTTACATGTGGTGTCCGCACTGGGTGGGGTTTGCCCCTAGCAGTGCTTTTAGGCACTGTTTATATCAGAAAAAAACATTTCAAGATAGCAAGCATCACTAAAGTAACAAGAGCATTCATTCATTTGTGCATTTGGCCATGTTTTATTAGAGACTCAACAATACTGCCAAGCTGATTGGTGTTTTTTGTTGTTGTTCTGTATGATCTGAATGTGGTACTTCTGATATGAATCCATTCCTGGCTAATATCTTTAACACAGGGACTGGGACCCGATGCCGGCTGGACCTCAATAGCGCAATCGTTGGTGAGCGGTATCGCCTCTGTAATCCTCAAAGTCATCGATATTTGGAATGATAACGCGTGGATCTCAGTGCCAATACCTGCGTGTTCTGTGAGTTGAATAAGCGTGTTCTGATTGTCTTAATGTGTATCCGCACTGTGTGTGAAAAGTGCTGGGAGTACTTTGGATAAGGGTGTAGGAGTGAGTCGGAGTGCGGGACGAACATGGTATGGTGAGGTGATGTGTTTATGTGGTGGGGGGAAATGAATCAGTATGGGTACATATTTCTAGAACTTGTATTATCTTAAATCGGGGACTGTACTTTCGCTTCCTACAGTTGATCTGGGCTGCGTTTGTATCACAGTGTTATGGGTTGTTCTGGTCTCTGCTGAAGCCCTGACCGGTCGCATGCCCTTGGTGATGCGCTTTAGGAAGGAGAGCTTGGGGTTGCTTAAGTTTTCAGGATATGATCCCCGGGAGAGGATGCTTGAGATGCAGGTGGTTGAAGTGATAGAGCGTGTATTATCAAGAATGTGACCACCTTTGAAAGTTGGGCTCATGGTGGAGAGAAGCAAATAGGGTGTGCAAGATTTACATTTAGATTATGTTTCTTTTTTGTTGTTGTGTTTTGAGACATGTAATATTATGAGGCGATGCACTGACAGAGTCTTCACGCTGTTTGTGGTGATAGTATGCTTGCTATGCGGAGCCACGGAAGCCATTGGTGTGGGATTTGTGTTTCACGATCTGGTGACGCATGGGGGGTTTCAATTGTGGACTGGGGGTCCGTATATTGGAATGGCTAAGGAATTTATTATAAATAATTTTATACGTCTAACTGGTTGCCCACGGGTCAAGTATTTTGGATCATGTTTGTGTCCATGAAGTGATTACGACTGGTGTGCTCAGTTTTAACGGTACAAAGGATTTGAGTTGCTATTGTAGTTGGATTGTGCTCTTACAGTTGTTGGCGAGGCTATTTGTGGTGAGCGCATTGGAGGTAATGCTGACTTGGCGGCCCAGAAAAGTGTAGGAGTGCAGTTACGTAATGTTTTAGGTACTTGGTTTGGTGTCAGCATGGTGCCGAATTGTTCTATTGCAGGAAATGTTAGTGGTTGTTTTAGATCCTTTTGATTAAGCTTTTCCTCATGGGTTGCCGGTGCATAGCCGTTTTCTAGGCTTCAGATGAACGAGACGATTGATAAAGGCTATCAGCAATACTCTGGTACACCACGTGAATCTCTTCATTGAAAAGAGCAACGCGCAAAGCACCCTCAGACGGTGGTGGGTCTATTGGCTGCTTTTTATGCCTTGGTAAGCGGATTTAAACATTGTTTCAACCTGCTGATAACGCGCATTGGCACAGGCGTGCTGTCGTCGATGGTGTACCGAGAGTGATATGTTCGCAGTGCGCGGGCTTTGATGTCGGATCTACGGGGCCGGAGCGTAGTTGAAGGTTGGGGGCCAGCTCCAAACCTACGAACACAAGCACGTCATATTAGGCTCTACTCGTAGGGACGGCGCTCTGCTGTTTTAGCTCTATCATGGTTGATCGGCAGTAAAAGGTTAGGGAGAAAAGTATCAATGTGGGGCTCATCGGGATCAAGGGAGACCCTCATCTCGTGATGTACCAGGGGTCAGATGATAACGTTGCTAGAGGGGTTTGGTCCAGGATGCCTGCACATAGATATAAGAATAGAGGTTGGATTATAAGAGGTGCAATGGGGGGAGTATCAGGAGAGGTCTTGTACGACTTCAGGAGGGCACTGGATTAGAAAACTTTCACTGGTGGTTCCTGCTTACGGCCGGGTCAGGACTTTGCGTTGGTGTTGGCTTGCGTAGGTATATATCAATAGTGGTCTGTGGCTGGGAGTAGGAGAAGATAGACCCGAGCGTGAGTGTGGGTCGGGTTGGAGACGTTGGTAGTGTAGTGGTGCGGATAGAGCTGGTGGACCGGCGTTGCGGTCATTTTCTCGACGCGATTCCGATATTGGTTGTGTTAGGGTGATAAAGGAGGGCACAAGATTCATATAGCTCGATACGAAGATATGAAATGATTCATAGTGTTAGACAGCCAAATCAGGGTCCAAAAAATTCCACCTTTATGGACTCCCTTGCAGGGGGCCACAGGGGGAGCCGGGTTACTAGTTCGCTGAAGGGAGATTATTTAAATGGTGTTTTAGGTGGCAAATGTCGGATGAACAGGATGCCGTTTGGTGTGAGTGGGTTGCGGTGTTTTTTGTCGGACAGTGTGGGCTGTTTTGTGTACCTGATGGAGCTGTGGGGGGGATGGTCCACAGGTTAGTAGAATTCAGAGGATGGCGAGGCAGTAATGCATAGTCGATGGTGTGGTGTTGGGGACTGAGATTGTGAGAACCCACGTAGTTTTTTAGTACTAAGATTTTCTTTTTAAACAGAGGCAGCATGCAGGGTTTTAATAGATTTGTACTAGTCAATGTAATTGAAATCGCTGAGGGGAGGGGGGCGGGCATTGTAGACAAGCGGAGTGTTGTGGGTGGGGTGCTATGTGCCGATATGTATAACTAGTTTGGATTATCGTAATACATCTAGTCGGAGGTTGTGACAAATATTCAAAAAGCGCCACAAAATTATATGGGGAGTGCGAAGTAAATGTTGTTTGTTGCAGCTATATGTTAGCTAGGGGTGTGGAGAGGGGAATGGGGTATCACTGGTGGAGGCAGACAAAAGCCACGGATAGTGTACACGGGAAAAGGAGGTGCTAGTGCTGGATCAGATTTAGAGAGAGAAGTTAGATCAGTATCTCAGTACACGGACGGAAGAATGTTCTTGAAAATTGAGGGGTAGGTCGAGTAGTCAGATTTAGATTTAATGCCCAAGTATACAATCCTGCCCTATCTATATGTTTAAGAATTAGAACGTGTGGTCTATGGGTTGGAGCTGAAGAGAGGAAAGGGGACAGGGGAGATAGAACACTTTTACAAGGGTGAAGTAGGGTAGGATAAAATAGATGCTCGGTAATTATAGTCGAGGAAAGCCGTGAACCGTGGTTTGCGCAGAATTAGTAGTATTTGGGGAGGGGTAACTTGATAAGATGGAGAGCTCTGTATTCACATTGTCCTGAGCTGGGGCCCGTGGGCCGCACATAGATTCCTGAGTGATGAACCTTTGGACAGGCTATGTGGACGCGCGACAGCAGTCAAGCGGACAACCACCTCTGATACAGTCTTTAATCAAAAAGGTAGCTGCGATATGATAAGGATGAGCGGCAGTTGAAGAAGTGATGAGGTAGGAAGACGAAAGGGTACAAACCAGGTTCAAGCCGAGGCAGGTGTTCAAATTACAAGATGGAGCAGTGTGTCTGTGGCGCGAGGGGCCTGTCAAAGTTACGGTCTGGTGTAGCTGGGGAGGTTGCCTGGGAGTGTGGTAGATGGTAGTGGGTGAGGCATGATGGGTTTAGGGATATGGTCGAGGCTACGCAATGCGCACGAGGGTGAATCAGGAGGAAGTTCAGCGTTAAGGGTACACATGGGTAGGAGGGCTGGTGTGCTGGGGCTAGGGGGTACAGGGCAAGCAAGGGTGACGGTGGCTTGGACAACTCGCGACGCTGCGGTCGGCCGTGACGCCGTTTGTTCGACGTGTCGTGGATGGGCAACTAGTGTAGAGATTAGCACCACATACATTCCCGTTCCCTGCTCTCCAAAGATTGGAGTTTTTCTAGACTGGGAAGCTGGGACGCTGTCCTTCTACAACGTCTCCACTGACACAAACGCCCTGCAACACCTGCACACATTCTACAGTACATTCACAGAACCCTTGTACCCTGGTTTTCGTGTGCTACACGCCTCAGCATGGTTTGCTTCCATCTAGCAGCTGGTTGTGTGTTCTGAGGGTACTATTTGTAAGGCCTATGTATTGCTTAAAGGTTGCTGCTTTGTCCGTTTTTGTAAGATTTGTTCACTTTTCATGATCCATTAATTCTAGAGATGCCCAGTGTGACCACAGTCATAAAAAGACGGTAGCTTTGGCATTGTAATATAAAAAAGCAGAAATGTAGGGCTGGAAGAAAGAGCTAGGGGAGTTACAGTCATGCAGATGGAGTGATGTCAACCTTTCTAGCCTAAGCAGCTATTGTGCTCATGTTTTATATTGTGTCACGTCCAAAGAGAAGAATATACAGTGGTGCTTGAAGGTGCTTGTGAACCCTTACGTCCTACAATAGATTGAGAAATGGATAAATACTGCATTTCATTGGCTTTGTACCTGTACTCTGCACAATGACAATAAAGTTGAATCTAATCTAAATCTAAAAAAAAATACAACCCAATTAAACAAACGAAAATTGCGCACAGGTCATTATGTGTAATTCGGTTATGTTGCAAATACCATGTTTATACCTGCATCTCTCAAACACAGTCAGCTCCCTCCCTCCACACATACCCACACACAGCTTCTTCAACAGCAGCTCCAGCAAGAACAACGAGATCTAGAGTCATCCAGCATCTCCTCCTCCACACCATCCAGTCTCCTCCTCCACAACATCTACAGTCTCCTTCTCCGCACCATCCAGTCTCCTTCTCCACACCATCCAGAGTCTCCTCCTCCACACCATCCACAGTCTCCTTCTCCACACCATCCAGAGTGCCCTCCTCCACACCATCCAGAGTCTTCTCCTTCACACCATCCAGAGTGTCCTCCTACACACCATCCAGAGTCTCCTTCTCCACACCATCCAGTGTCCTCCTCTACACCATCCAGAGTCTTCTCCTTCACACCATCCAGAGTGTCCTCCTACACACCATCCAGAGTCTCCTTCTCCACACCATCCAGTGTCCTCCTCTACACCATCCAGAGTCTTCTCCTTCACACCATCCAGTGTCTCCTTCTCCACACCATCCAGTGTCCTCCTTCACACCATCCAGTGTCCTCCTCCACACCATCCAGAGTCTCCTTCTCCACACCGTCCAGAGTCTCCTCCTCCACACCATCCAGAGTCTCCTTCTCCACACCATCCAGAGTCTCCTTCTCTACACCGTCCAGAGTCTCCTCCTCCACACCATCCAGAGTCTCCTTCTCCACACCATCCAGAGTCTCCTTCTCCACACCGTCCAGTCTCCTTCTCCACACCATCCAGAGTCTCCTCCTCCACACCATCCAGAGACTCCTTCTCTACATCATTCAGCATTTCCTCCTCTACACCATCCAGCATTTTCTCCTCCACACCATCCAGAGTCTCCTTCTCCACACCATCCAGTTTCTCCTCCTCCACACCATCCAGCGTTTCCTCCTCCACACCTCAGCTCAGCACTCTCTCAGCTTTTCTCTGGAACCAACAAGTAATGTAGCTTCCTGAACCCATAACATCAGTATAGATTAAACACATAAGTGGTTCTTCTTCTCTCTGATTCCCTGTCCTGCTCTCCTGAATCCACTCAGTGAGTGCTGGGATAGGCTCCAGCACCCCAAAGCTCAGCCCCAACAGCAGTGGTGAATTTTTGGTGCTTTTTAAAGTATCTATACTTTCTAATCTACTCTACTGTATTGACATCAGATTGATACTATAAAAGTGTTTGCAGCTTTAAACAGCAGCTTTCTTTGAATTTTGGGGGAAACATCCACATTCCAGTATGACTGAACTATTAAATATGCTGCTGTATGATTAATGGCTTAAAACAGAACAATAAACTAAGAAGCCTGGAGGGATGTGTAGTCTCCAGGCTTGCTCGCAGTTCCTCATAAATATGTCACACTAAAGAAACAACCAGAGGCACAGACAGACCACCAGTCAGGGTCGGTAAAGGGTCAACGCTGGAGTCGTTAACACAACCTAAAACAGATATAACTTCAATAAAATATGGCACAGTTTCGTTTCCTAACTCACGGTACTGAAGACATACCAGCAGCCTCCTCAGGGTGAATGTGAAGTCTGAGAGAGAGAGAGAGAGAGAGAGAGAAAGAGAGAAAGAGAGAGAGAGCGAGAGAGAGAGAGAGAGAGAGAGAGAGAGAAGAAACAGCTTCCTGTGTAATTTAGCTTCCAGACGAAGCTGTCAGTTTCCTCCTATATCCACCAAAGGGGTGCCACAGTAAAGCAACAACCCAAGAATTTTACAGACAGACTAGGGGTCAGAGCAGGGTCACCCAAGAACAGGTTTCTGGATTTACCCAACTTTGGTTCTTCAAAACAATGTACCTTTGTGTGGTTTTTCATCTTGGGGCTTCTCCTTTCTGGTAAGTGTCCAGACCAGCATACAGGGAACGTACACAGAATGATGTCCTAAGACCATAAACGCCTATGTCCAGTGGACTCACGGTAATGTTGATTGGGGGCTGTAGATTCTGTAAGCTAATGTCTGGGAGTCGTGTATGGTGATTCAGTGTGAATGGTAGAAATGGAAAAAATTTAGCTCAGTCCATCAGTATGAAGAGAAGCCAGACATCTACAGTGAGAGTCTACAGTGAGTGGTTAATGCGATTATGGTAAACCAAACATATCGGAAAACCAGTATCGCCATTGCTGTGTGGGTTCTAGTTTCCTGCATAGCTTCTGCTTAACAGCAGCTAACTCCAGCAGCTGTCGTTTACCTTGAGATGGTTTAATGATGACTGCTTTGAGTAAAGTCTCTTCGTAGTGTCTCTCCTTGTAGTTGAAGATTTTCTGGTTTCGGCTGTAAACATATCATTTTTTGGAGACATGTTTTTCATTTGGGCTGCAACATTTTGGCAGGTTTACCACCACTGCTCTACTCATACAGGGCAAAGAGAAGCACGTTTTAAACAGGAAACAAGTGATGGATCTTTAAACATAATAGACAGCAAAACGTGAACGCTTTCACCTACATCAGGTTCTTTGATCTTTGTCATTTCCTCTGAAACCTTCCTCTGAATTACCAAGAAAGGACATGGTAATGGTTGTTAGCTGAAAACCAGTTTACCTCATACTGTGTAATACCTCCACCAGCACCAATAACAGCTGTGATGGATGTGGCATGCACTGGACGAGTTTTCTGGATGTAGGGTACTTCAATATTCAGACGGCTCTGCCATCAAAGAATTGGTCAGTTTGGATCCAGATTTGGTGGATGCCTTCACTGTACAGTTCTGAGGAGAACTCCCTGTATACCTAGACTGGGATTGTAGCCACTGCTTGGTAGACCCGTATGAGCGTATGCTGCTTCCATACACCTGCAGATTCAGCTACTTCCTTCACACTATGGTCTTTGCCACGCCCAAATGCTCAGTAACTCTCTTTTAGCCAAGCATTAAACATCTGCTCTGGAGCCATTTTTCCACACATGGAACGAGACATTCCCTGCACTGTAGCACACTCTTCCCCAATCTATGGATTGAGATCCGTCACTCACACCCCACAGGGATTTATAGTTCCACCATCCTCGTAAGCAGCGCCATCCACAGGAGCCGGAAGTTACTACCACCTTAACCTCACAAGGTGACTCTTTTTTGTCCAGTGAGTTATTTGTGGTAGTTTTTTAATTGTGTGTGTGTTTTCTGTGTGTGTGTTTGTTACAGAAGTGTCTGTCGAGGCATCAGATATCAGAGTGTCAGGACGTGTTGGAGGATCTGTGAGGATCGAGTGTTTCTCACTTGTTTTGCACGCAGTAACACAAAAGTACTTCTGCAGGGGATCCGTGTACAGCAGATCGGCACACCTTGATTAAAATTCCGGGGGGTCAGGGGGGTCAGTCGTCTACTGGGAGATACAGTGACTGGGGATTTAAAGAAAGGGGTCTTCACTGTTATCATCACTGACCTCCGGAAGTCAGACACTGGAAACTTACTGGTGTGGGAGTAGACAGATTTCTGAAGGACACATATCACAAAGTGCTTCTCACCATTAGAGATGGTAACAAGCCTCAGTAAACTCTATTAGTTTGTTTCTGTTAATCATTTTTCTAATTCTTCCTACAATTTCTGCCTGAAAACTCCCTCCCACCACATGTACCTTCCCAAAGCTACTTCAACAGCAGCTCCTGTAAGGTTGGTGAGATCTGGTGAACCCGTCACATCCCCACCGACCACCATCTTTCATTCAACTAATCTACTGATATCTCAGACCGAAACTACCCACTTCAGGTCTCTCATCACCGACCACAGGTATGTTCCTGGCCTTAATGTGATATATGCCAATTGCTGACACAATGCAGTAAATATAGACCTTAATGTAATATATCATTTGTTAGAAACTGTGACAGCGCTTAATCTTAATCAAACTTAATCAAAATAATTCTCAAAAAAGAATTAAATTCTGCCATCTAAGCAAGCAGCAATCGTCCCCCTCACCGTCAGAAGTTCTTCTGCAATGCCGAAGTATGCTTTCTAGGCCTCCCACATCTTAGTAGAAGCTTTCGCTGAGTACTTGTTCACTCTGGTCTTGATAAACTGGTCCACAGATGGAGCAGAATGCATCTGCTGGATCCTGTAGCCTCTTGATGCTTCTAAATTACCTGTAGCTCTGTATCCACTATCCTGGAACATCAACTGAAACAGCTTTTTTAACACACCTGTATTACTGCTATGTAGACTATTGGACAGTCCTATAGACCACAGTTCTAAACAGTTCTCCAAAGTTCTAGAACATTCCAAACAGTTCTGTAAACTTCTGGAAAGTTCTCACGGTTCCAGAAACTACTTGAAGTCTACTCAACACTGAATGTGCCAGAGATGTTCTAGACAATAGAGAACTCTTTAGAACGTCATGGTCCTGACCACACAAAAGAAGTTTATGGGAACCAGTAACTCATTTTTTTAAGACTAAGGAACTGTAGTAGGACTGTAAACTGTAGCAGGTGATGTAGTATCATAGACAATGTTCTTCTCTATCCTCATATAGATCTCCTACATGGGCTTACAGGCTCCATACTGTACACTGCTACTGGGCTGGGGGCCCTGGTGATCGTAATCGGACTGTTCCTCTTCGTTTCTCATAGGTTTAAAAGGACCAACATCAGATCCCAATGTAGGTGCACATACATTCATCTAGCAGGAGTCCACACACAAGCACTCTGTATCTATAGCAGGGGTACCCACACGGTTTGTCTCGAGGGGCCACATAATGTTGTTGTGGGCCTTGTTGAAAATATGCATTTCAGTAAGTCAGGGCACAACAGGCATGATTGTTATACTGGTCCTCTTTTATCAGTTCTTTTTATTTTTATATTTCAGGTGCGGGGTCCCTGTAGTGTCCTATGCAGAAGTAAAAGAAACCGCACACTGCAGTAAGTGTCACCAGTATATTTTATTTTCACTGTGAACAGATTATGAAATTGTCCCCTATTATGTTGTCAGCTTCCTCGAATTCAGCTCAGCTGTTTATGCACAAGATGCAATCAAACCATGAAAGACAAGCCACATATGAGGAAATGTATCAAACCAACATCAAACTGCTGCCACTGAGGAAGAGAACCCAACTTTCACATATTCATATATTCTTCCATCCAGGTTTTTGTGTAGCTCCCAGTATTGATAAATCAACCAATAACATATCGATATTTAACTCTCTTAAGAACAACCAACCGAACAGACCATCAGCCACTGCAGAATCACATGAAGAGACTCTGGAGAACCCTCTGTACAGCACTATGGAACCAGAGGAAAGGCTGGATTCAAACATCTACTCTTCAGCTCAGTAACCTGCCAACTCATCAGTCTGATAACCTGCTTATTCATTCTGTTGGAGCACTCATTTCATGTTTATGAAGTTCCAAGTTATCATGTGTAATATGATATGCTGATGTTAAAGCACCTCGTTGTTGTTCTGGTGTCAGATGTAGCTCAGTCACAGAAGGGGACACTACCCTAATAAGCCCATGTACTTCATAAGCCCACTTGCTTGTCTGTAAAACATCTGTGAGTCAAAATAAACCATTGTGAATCTCAGCCAATAAACACACAGCTTACTGTGAGCCAATGTAATTCAGGTCTGTGATTAGGGCATATTGGTGTAAATGTGGTGGGACTGGAAGTCTGTGGAAACGGTGTTAGAAGGTAGAAATGAGTCACCTTGCATGTTCGTAATTTTAGGCCCTTGCAGATGACGCTGAAGCAGGATGTATAGTCTGGTTAAGATCTATTATCAGAACGTACACTCATCACTGATAAAATAGTTGTACCCAGAAGAAATCAAGTGAGAGCAATAAAACTTGGTGGGCAGGTTTGACATCATGAGACATGCGAATGATTTCAATTTTGGGATCGCCCTTGCTTGGTGTGAGGGGCGAGCCTTATCGCTGTACCTGACTAACTATATAAGGTCGTCCTGTCGCATGTGCTTTCCACACTCGAGCTGTTATCTTGGTAGCATCATTTGCGAGTGAAGTCTGCCTCAGAAAAGAGTTGGAGAGGTGTCTCATTGAATTGAATGCCTCAGGAAGTGGGATGGTACTACCATGGCACACTTTTGGCAGCACACACTTTTTTGTCTTGGTGGAGACTTTTTTGTATTCTGAGTATTTATATACAAATGTTTTCATTTGTGTATATCATTAGTGTGAATCACTGTGTTTTTGTTGTCTTATAAAAATCCCTTTATATCTACATAGGAGCGAGTCATATTCCAGCAGAGGCTGCCACCACCACGTTTCTAACGTAGCCCAGAACAGACAAACTTCATGCTAGCTGCTGAGAGTGACTTTAGTGGTTTGTGCTTTAACGTTGAAGCAGCAGCTTGAATTTGGTGGTGCTATAGCACCGGCTGTAAGACATAGAAAGAAAAAGAGTGCTGGTAGAAACCGCCTACTGTGGTACTTACTTATCACTCACTCAGCCTATAAAACTCCAGGCAGGATATTACCCAGATATCATCATTACTACTCATCAACTTCTTCTTCACCAACTCCCTGATTGTATTGTCCCTGTCCACCTGAAATGGGGCAGCAGCTATTATAATACCTCAGGTCCTAGAATATAGTCGCAGCACCATTTATGGTGGAATGGAAAAACTGAAACTGGTGAATGTCTGAATGTGTCCGGCAGTACAAGAGTAATTAGGATGATTTTAATTAGCTCAGAGAAACTTAGCAGTGGGAAGCTTTACTGAAACAACATTAGAAAAATGATAAAACATTTGAAACACTAAGATACTGTGCTGTTCTAATGATATGGGCACACTAGGAACCACATGATGGATAAAATAAGTAGAGAGAACTGGTGCTGGATGACCATTTTGTTTTGTGAAAAGGACCCACATTTTGAAGCTTGAACTTCTTACTTTGCGCAAAAACACAAGAAAAAAACTAAAGGAGGTAAATCCTTACCAACAAAGGAGAGAAAACATGAAGAAGATATGACAATAAAATAAGACAATGCATAAAGGAAAGCCTGATAGCCACTAGGGGAGGGGTGGACTGGGTGGTCAGTAGGTTGCAATACATAACCTCACCACCTCACCACACTGCTCGGTTACACCACAATCATTCATATCTTGATTAGAAGTTTGAGTTGGATGACCTCGAGAGTCCTGAAGTTGAGTTAACCAAAGATGGGCAGTGTAATCAGTTTTATAATTTCAAGTTGAGATGAGTTTTCATAATTTACACAACAAGAAAAAACTACTGCACAGCACAGCCGTACTGGGCTAATACTTACACTACAGAGCAGGAGGGTTCACTAGGCCTGGCTATAAATATCTAACCTCTGTACCTAAAGACATACTGATGAGAGAGAGAGAGAGAGAGACAGATATCCTTCCTGTCCTAAACCACTTGAATGTGGTCAAGGCTTAGCTGGTGTTAGTAAGTGAAGAAGCAAGCAGAGACACAGGCAGGTTACCAGGTATAGTGGAACACGAATCGAGCTTCTGGAATGAATATAATCACTGATAGAGAACATATCTAGAACTCAGAATGATGTCCTTTGGTGTGGTGACCTGGATTCTCCTCTCTGGTAAGTACTGGTCTACATACATGTTGAGGCTGTAGAGCAGTTAGCTGATCTCGAGGGTGGGGGGAGGGGGGACTGGTGGGTGTTGCGGTTAATAGAATGCAATGCTGGATGGGGTCATTGGGAGAGTTGGGAGAATTCCCAGTGGGGCGTGAAGGTTCAAACTATGCAATATTCCTTCTGAGTGTATATTTGTAGTAACTTAAGGATTAATCCACCACTCTATATCAAGTTACACAGCCCCAGTTTGGTGATTCTAACATGTACTATGGATCTTCATGGGCATTTGTGAGCTGGAGGTTCGAGAACCAGCCCCTTGAAGTGCCCTTGAGCGAGGCACCGAACCCAACAGCTCCTTCCTGGTTGCTGTGGATAAAGCTGCTCACTGCTCTGGGCAAATGTGTTCACTTGTGTGTGGGTGGGTTTAGTGGACATGTTTCTTTGATAGCCCTTTTTTCACCAACATAAAATGCTTAGTCCACCAAAAATAAATCCATTAAGTTCAGAGAAGGCAGCAATGGCCACACCCAATGGTCTGCTGGAGAACCTCTTCCATATCTTATCTCCAGTAGTTGATCCGTGCTGGAATAACAGCATAAATGCTCAAAGCTAATCTATACACTCTGCCATTTTGGTACTTCTGTTTACTACCACTGTTGACGTTGATAACGTATCCTTTGGTGTTCCTTGGTTCCAGTAAGAATTGGTGCAAACCGGTTCCCTGAATGGCACCAAGGTTCTACAAAGCCTGAGCGGAACCACTACAAGAACAAGGGTTGCTTTGGTAGTAAAAGGCTGTGTGTGCAAGCAAAACAGGCCAATGGTTTTAAATTCATCCTTCAAAGATAGGATGAAGATCTCATCAACTGAGAAAAACAGTTAGCGTGCGGTCTGAAAACAAGTCCCACGCTGGGCGTGACTGAACGAGAGTGTTTCTAGCTGGTTCTGTGTCCTGAAATGTCTTGTTGGTGAACTGATGTACGTTTACATTGTGTGTATATAACGTTTAGTGCTCTTTAGTTGCTGATGCACCCATTTACTAAAACCTGTCTTAAATATTACATTATCCTTTATTTTGATCTGGATGAAGTGAACCGTATGTAAACAGGAAGTAAACATTAGGTACAGGATGACAGCATTAGCAGTTCTACAAACTCCGCCTCTAACACTTTGTCATGTCCTCTGAATCGTCACACTTGTGGTGAGGAGACTCAGTAGGAGCTGTGTGTTCGTCTCTCAGGTCTGAATGACCGTTGCTGTATGAGCTGTATCATATGTGTGTGTGTTTCTGTGTGTGTTTGTTACAGGAGTGACTGCAGAGGAAGCAGATATCAGAGTGTCAGTTCATGTTGGAGGATTTGTCAGCTTCCCGTGTTCTTACAGGGATGCTGACACCAACACAAAGTACTTCTGCAGGTATCCATGTACAGCAGATCGGCACGTCCTGATTAGATCTGGTCAGTCACCTACTGGGAGATACAGACTGGAGGATTCTAAGAATGGAGTCTTCACTGTGACCATCACTGACCTCCAGAAGTCAGACAATGGAACGTACTGGTGTGGAGTGGACAGATTTGGTATAGACACTTATATTAAAGTGCTTCTCTCAGTTACAGACGGTGAGGAGTCTTTATTATGTTACTGAACTGAACACATGATTTATTTGTTAGTACTGCTGAATATGACACAGCTATCTTTTCCTCAAGCTCCAACATCCAACATACATCCACCCAAGGCTACTCCAAAAGCCGCCCCTCCACGAGTAACTTCTCCAGGAACTGTGGGATCTAATGAACCCTCCATGTTCCCACAATCCACCATCCCTCCCTGCACCACCTCTGCATCCACCATCTCCTTCTCCACACCTAAATCAACACTTCCAGCCCAGAGCTCACTCGACATCTCATCCTCTACCTCAGGTATCTTCACCTTCAGATTAATGTAAGCCCACCAGACAAACATGAGTCACCTTGTGTGTTTAAGGTGGTAGTAACTTCAGGCTCCTGCAGATGGTGCTACAAGAGGATGATGAGGTTATACGTACCTGGGGGGTGTTAGTGATGGGTTCCATAGATTGGAAAGAGGTGCTAGGGTGCAGGGAATGTCTCGTTCCATGTGTGGAAAATGGCACTGCAAACATCTTTGTGACGTGAGTAATATTACGGTCATATTCAAAAGTTAAGTTTGACCATTTAAAAACTGCAGATCTAAAGTTTATGTTGCCTCTTAAAATGTATTTAGAACAAAAAGATTAATGCATAATATCAGCCACTTTATTTAAAACACCAGAGACAGATTTTATTAGTGTTTTATGTTTTCGTTATTGTTAATATGTATTATAGATACTTTAACATTTATGCCCAGGTCACTATTTAATTATCTCCTCCTCCACACCTTAACCAATGTTTCCAACAAGTAATGCCAGTCAGAAGTTTAGACACAACTCCTCAGTATCAAATCAGTAACTACAATTAATGATGGCACAATGTTTTTATTGTTTTACACATTTTTACCAGTCAAAAGTTTAGAGACAGCTCCTCATAGAAGGTTATCCTTATATTTATCTTAATGATTTACTGTAGAATAAAAGTGAAGTCACCAAACGATAAAATAGCACTCATGGAATTATACAGTCCACCTTAAACACCTCCGGAATCGAGCTGTACAGGAGGATGGAGCAGCTTCCTTACCCTGCAGTGGAGCTAATAGAACAAGGTTCATTACTAAGCAGGTTTGGAGCGATTCTATTGGTCGGTCCATCATGAATATTTACAAAACTGAAAGGAGAGCTAGAGCTTTTACACTGTGCAGAAAAAGAGATCAAAGTTTTTACAGGTGGAGATATGGAGGAGTATCATACTGTGTACATCAGGAGTAGATGTGGTGTATCAGGATATGGACTGGTATAGACTCTCATCAGGTGGAGCTGTTCAGTGTACGACTGTAGAGTCTTTAAGATCACCAACTACATCTATTTAGATGGGCATGTCTAAACTTTTGACTGGTAGTATAGATTATACTCACCCGATCCAGTGATCCTTCTTCTCTCTGATTTCATGTCCTGCTGTCCTGAAGCTCTAACCAGCCACAGGGATTTCATTTATTTTAGAGCTGTATTTAGAGGATGAACATTACATTACAAACCCTGTAGCTTTAAGAAAAAGCATCATCATGAACATCCTGCTGCTCTCAGAATTAAACAATCTATAGGTTCCTCATTTTTCAGTTTTTGACATAATTAGAAAATGCCTGTCTTCTACACTGTGTGTAAATTCTAGAATGAATAGACCTGGGAAATGTTTCTATTCTGAACTCATAGGAACCCCACTGTATGCTGTCGGGGGACTGGTCTGTGTGGTCGTACTTGGCCTGGCTGTTCTCTACAAAATCACACGAGGATCAATGAACCCTAAAGTAGGTGCACAATCTTCAGTCATAAGGATAATAAATGTTCTTTACTCCTGTGATGTAATTTCTCTTGTTGTATATGTCAGGGACTGCTAGAAATGACTTTGAAAAGTAATGTCCTAAGTGTAAATATTCAGTGATGTAGTTTACTGCAATATAAATAAATTAATAAGGGACTCTGGGAAAACAGTACTGATCATTTTACTGATGGTTTTATATTTACTGAAGACTTCTGTTCATATGGTTCATGAAAACTGAACTAAACGAAGTCCAGTCCAGTACAACACTGATGCAATACTAGATATTTAAGTCACTTTGTTTCTTTCACAGGAAAATAAAGGAGTGTGTGTGTGTATGAATGTATGTGTGTGTGTGTGTGTGTATGAATGTGTGTGTGTGTATGAATGTGTATGAGTGTGTATGAATGTGTGTGTGTGTATGAATGTGTGTGTGTATGAATGTGTGTGTGTGTGTGTGTGTATGAATGTGTGTGTGTGTATGAATGTGTGTGTGTGTGTGTATATGTGTGTGTGTGTATAAATGTGTGTGTGTGTGTATAAACGTGTGTGTGTATGAATGTGTGTGTGCGTGTGTATGTGTGTGTTTGTGTATGTGTGTGTGTGTATAAATGTGTGGGTGTGTGTATA
>JAMWET010005061.1:145000-160009 GCA_024036415.1 Prochilodus magdalenae | reverse complement strand
GCCGCATTCCTTCATTCCATCCCAACATTGTTCTTTCATTCCTTATTTATGTCCAGCACCAACATTGTTTCCTGCATCCCTTCCATCCATCACCCACACTGTTCCTTCATTCCTTTATCATCACAACCTGTTCCTTCAGCCCGTCTCCTCACCACATGTTCTTCATTCTTCATTCATCCATCCATCAACCAACCTTGTTTTCCTTCATCCCTTTATCCACTTATTCAGCTGCATGTACTGGGATTATCAAAGGACCATAGAACCTTGACAACTCATACCAAGATGTCGGCATGGCTGGTGTAAGCCACGCCAACTATCATCATTTTTTAAAAAAATTGGTTTTTTGTTCCTGCACTGCACTCCCACACCTCCGTCTGGGTGCAGCTGTACTATTGATGATGGGTGTATGTAGATGAGCTCTGATCTGATTGGCTGCCCTCATTCAGATGGCACTTCTTATAACTTCACCACTGCAGGCAAAAAGAGCCAAATACTGTAGATGCAAATGAGTTGTGTGACATCACAAAAACAGCAAAGCTGTTCATGCAGCTTAGTATCCTCATATGTACAGTGAATGGTACATTTATTGTTTGAGGTATGATCAAGAAACACACAACCAAAACTAAAATAGAATAAGGGATATGGACAGCAGGAGTGAAGGAGTATTCATGGCTTCAAAGAGATTCCAAAATGCGTAACACAGACGTTTCTCTAGTTTGGCCTAGTTAAGTGGTGCAGCAGTGCATTCAAGTTTCGCTATGTTAAGTAGATTACAAGCCCAAAATGACTCCAAGTGAAGTCCAGGTGTATCCAGTTTTGTAGGATTGTCTTTGTAGCTGCAGCACATCCCGGAAAACAGTAGTTTACTCTGAATAACCTTTGACCCCATATTAGTGATGTCATACATCATACAGAAGACACAGGCATGGGTCATAATTATATTCAATTTCCAGATCAGACATAAAATTCACATATTTCCAGAAATTTAGACCGAGTGACATTCCCAGAACGTGTAAACATGTGCCCGGGGCTGTGTTAGTACGTGAATGGTACATTTTGAACACTTACATAATACATTAAACACAAGCTTTACAAGGGAGACGTGAGGAAAAGTCCATGCAAATACTGTTTTTCCATGATATGGGGCCTTTGATGTCTTTATCTTCGTGCAAACCGCTTGGAAAAGGACATATTTTCCCAATTATCCCAGAGATAAACATTTGAATTTTGCCTGTGATGTGCCTCCATAGATCCACAGAGTCCTGGTTCTGTCTCTGGCAGTAATAAGCACTAAACATCAAGTAACGATCTGTTTAATCCCCCTGTGGTGCTCGTGCAGCCCGGCAGCTGTCGTGCAGAGATTCTCCCGCTGCCGCCTGTTCCTAATCACCGCCTCATCTTTACGCCTTAATCAACGCCGACGGCCTTAACGAGCCTCGTCTTTTGCTCGTCTAAACTTTACGGCCAGTCTGAAACAGCCCGGCTGCTGCGACTCTCTGAAGTTGAGGGTGGGGGGGCAGGGGGGCTTCCACAGAGAGTGTGAAGACTGCTGAAAGGGCATATTTGTGTCCAGCATCCACCAAGTGGGCTGTAGCGGACCCCCGTTTACTGCCTGGGCACATGTGCGGAGTCTCCCGAGGACAGCGAGCTGAGGCCGGGTGAACAGAGAGAGGCTTTGTCCAGCCTCTGCCGGACCTGCCAGCACTGGCTCAAACAAGATTAGCGCCTGTTAGCGTGTCTAACGGAGAGGAGAAGAGGAGAGTCCAGAGGGCCACATCAGAACAGTTCAAGGCCTTTATGCTGTCCAGCACTATTGTAGAGCCTCCTTCCATTCCTGAAGCCTATTGACTGCCCAGTGAGAAATCAGGTCCATGAAACGCCAATGTTCTGCTCTTATAGCCTTCCAAAAGCTGGGAAAACTAGGACAAGAGTAGAAGATACAGGCCAGCAGGCTAGTTCCCATCCCAACAGTGAATGTTTGTGGAGCTTGTTTTTTGACCCATGAAGTTCCTATATCCGCACGACGTGAGGAAATAATGGAAGGTGTTATGTAAACATGGATGAATAGTCAAAACGTTCTCATATTCCGAAACCGTATATGTATACATACAGTACATTCAATTACAGGCATATACGTACTTATATAGTTATGGTTTGGCTTGAGATATATAGGACCTGAGCACTTACACTGACCCTACAAAAAAGAGATATTGGTGTAAAATATAAGATGTAATGCTTCACTGGGAACAAACAATTACTCACCTTATAACAACCGTGATTGGATTCGACGAGGACGGGACACGTTTCTAGATGTAGGCCACATCAATGTTCAGACCCTCTTGCATCTAAGAATTGGGCCAGATTTGGTGGATGCCTTCCCTGTCACAATTCCGAGGAGAATTCCCTGTAGACTGGTAGCCACTGCTGGTAGATCTGTAGGACCACACGCTTCCATACACCTGCAGATTCAGCTCACATACAGTCACTCCTTTTAGCCAATCATTAACATCTGCTCTGGAGCCATTTTCCACACATGGAACGAGACATTCCCTGCACTGTAGCACCTCTTCCCAATCTATGGATCCCGTCACTCACACCCCACAGGGATTTATGGCCCCATCATCCTTGTATCTAGAAGACAGAAGATCTAGTATAGCATGATAATTGCCTATCAGAAACATTAGCATGGAGGTTAGCGATCTAGCCACTATCTGCATTAAAAGCTGGTTGCAGCTTTTCAAACATTCCTCCATCAAGGGGAAGTTTTCCCAGTCCCTGAAGAACCCTTAGTAGCAGCACTGCTAACAGCAGATGAAGCACTGGTAACATTTTTCATTTTGGCCCTTTTAATGTTAGCTAGTTAGCTGGTTAGCAATAGTTGGCTAGATAGGTAGCAAAACTAGCTAACTGCATTCATCAATGAGAACAACAACAACAAGGCTATATTCAAAATGATATTCTACACACTACTCATGTACTAAATCTACCTACAAGTAGTATGCAGTATGCAACCAGATTGTAAATCTTTAGTGCACTGAAGATCCCCAGATGGTGTTCTACTCCAGTCAGAGTTCTAGTATACAGGGGGAGCTACCTTCATGGTGTACTGCATCCCACCATGCACTGCAGCTCCAAACTCGCTTTAGAGGATCAGTTTTAGAGTGAAATAGCCGAGGGTAGCTAACAGCTAGGCTAACCGTATTTCAGGTGAACTGAGCAGCGTTAGCAGCAGCTAGCTCTAAACAGTGGATACAGTAATAACAGCTCTGAGGTAAATGTTGGGCGTCAGTGATTAGAGTGGGGTGTGTGTTCATCAGAATGAGCCTCAGAAAGTTAAATATAACAGGTACTGAAGATTACTAAAAGATGAACTCGCTTTAGAGGATCAGTTTTTAGAGTGAAATAGAATTTTTTTTGGGTGCGAGCTGAACAGCTAGGCTCAACCATAATCTCAAAGTGAGCTGAAGCAGCGTTTAGCCGCAGCTGAGCTCTAAAACACTAGACAGATTAGATACGACAGTAATAACCAGCTCTGAGGTAAATGTGGTGTGAGTGCTGTGTTAGTGTGGGTGTGTGTTCATTCAGAATGAGCCTCAGAAGAAATGTTAAAATTATAAAGGTCTCAAGATTAATAAAAGATGAACTTTCGCTTTAGAAGGATCGAGTTTTAGATGAAATAGCAAGGGGAGCTATTCAACAGCTAGGCTACCGTAAGCTCAGGTGAAATGACAGAGTTGCAGCAGCTAGCTCTAAACATGTGGATCACAGTACTTAACAGCTCTGAGGTAAATGTGAGGTAACTGGTCATGTGACTGTATTAGTATACTACACTGTAGGTCAGAACTTGTTACTGTACTGTATACCACACACAGGGGGCGTATACAGTGTGCAGTACATACTACTGTAGTGTGTAGTGTGCAGTACAGCTCTAGAGGCTAACAGTATTAGCAAGCTAGCAAACGTTACTTACTAAGAAATTGGGTAGCATTTTTTAGCTGTGTCATGATATGTAGTTTAAAGGTAGAACTGCCCCACAAAACCCAGACGTTCTAGATCATGCTTTGGTTCCTTTCACTGGTCCTGTTGCTCCGTAAGGGTCAAATTGCCAGTACAGTTCTATGGTCCTGAATGTTTTGTCTGCTGTTTAGCTTTGACTGGCAAGACCATAATTAACCACAGTCTAAGTAAAAGATCTACAAGCCTCATTTCTCCCTGAAAATGAGATGTTTTTGGCAGATCGCTGGTTCGGTGCTATGCATCCATTATCCACTTTCCAGCTCAGACGTTAGCAATGAGCATCGGTGTGAAAAAGCCATTAACTTAAATGTTGGGAATGGAGTTGACATAGTGAACACAAGACGAAGGACAAGAAGGCTCAGGTTACCCATACATCACCCGGCATGCCACTGATGAGAGACCCCGGCCCTTTGAAGCTCTTGTCGGTGTTGCAGGGACCCTGTCAGGCCTCCCGCTAACTAATCCCAGACTGTAGGCCCCTCCGCCCGCAGCCGGCCTGTTTTTACTGCAGGGCGCTCCACGGCCGGTATGTTTGGATTGGCGTAAAGGGAAGTGGGCCATTGTCTGGACAGGATCTCAGCGGAGATCGGTGCGCTAGATTGCGCTGGCAGGGCAGGGCCACGGTGCCTGACGTCGCCTGTGTTTGATTTGGACACAGCGAGCGTGCCCAGCTAATCCAAGGACACAGATGGAACAGCAGGAAGAGAGCACTTGTAAAAACATGCATCCTGCCTGGAAAGCAACTCCCCATTATTAGCATTAATTCCTTGGCTAATAACACACTGATGTCTTATCCGACAATCGCGCTGACCCATCTTCTCCCGGGCCTAACGCTGGTTTATGGGTTATGGATGCGAGAGAGTGACGACATCCTATTGCAGCCCTCTATAATTGTCTCTCATCACCACTGATGTATTTGACCAGCTCGACGATTTTCCAGCTGACTAAGGGCCAGCTGCTTTTCCAGTGAAGGTATAGGTTCACAGATGCTCACCATCAACTTGAGCTTCTGCTCTCTGGCCATTTTATTAGAAACGTCTATCTTACAGGTCCACAGTATTTATTACAATTACAAACTCCTCACCCTTTCATTACTGCTGTTGTCCAGATATTATTTGGAAGATGTTTGTAGTAATGTATCATACTAAGAATATTTAAATTTACTGAGTTTATTAAATAATATTTTTAACATTTATTTATTTTAATCGTGTAAAATGATCTTCCTATATGGCCAGACCTTTTTACAGCAACACTGCCTATGAAACCTGTATTCATAATGATTAATAAACGCATGTATACAGCATTATAAGGCATTATATGGCATTCATATCACCTTATAACACCAGGCATAAGTCTGTATCATTGCTTTTAGGTAGTTATAATTACACACAAACATTTTATAACGCATGAGTATATAACTTTATTATGTCAGGTCCTATGATGCATTATAAAGTCAGGTCCTATGATGCATTATAATCTGTTTAATTTCCTGTTCGCTAACATGAATTACTCTGTCAAATCCCCACTACTAACAGATATGTTATTTTAAGATCACAAAGAGGCTACTTCATTTGGTAAATAAATCCATAACCATATACCAGAACCCTGTCATAGTGCTTTCCCATATTCATGTGGACATTATAATGCGTTATGAACAGTCATATACTCTATAAGTGCTAATCTAGGCTTATAAGGTATTAAACAAGCTATATGAGCTATCTATCTATCTATCTATAGGACGATAAGACGCCTTTGTTTGGCCTGCTCTTCACGAAGTCTCTGTTTTCTCTTGTGAGTCTAATCCGTGGTTCCCTACTGTTTTTGATCCCTGTGTTTTGTAATGTTTGTGTTTATTCCTGAGTTTTTGACCCCTGTTTTGTTTCTGGCTGCCGTCTCTCTCTTTATGAACATGTATCTGTCAATGCCTACCTGTGTTCTGACCCCTGTCTCCCGGACAAACCTTAATAAAACCACTACGCGTTTGAAACCTGCCTCAACTTTCCCGTTACAGCGTCTATATCTATTAACTTTAGCAGCCACCTGGAATACCACAGCAAAGGCTAAGTCAAGTCGTCTTATATTCCATTCCCCATCTTCCCCTTTAACTCTGTTTTGAAATGGCCCTTTGTTGTTCAGTTAAACACGTTTGGCCTACATATGGGTTTCCTGATTATTGGTCAGGAGTGAGATTCCTGTTGGAATTCCTCAGTGACTATCCTCACTGGTTTTAAGATTAACGTGCATTTCAACCGTGATGGTTAAACCATGCCTGCTTCTGGTTTAGCTGCTCACCGCATGATGGTCCTGCTGGCTGACCTGCTTTCCAGTTTGAAAACACATCATATACTGGTTTTACTGGTGACCAGCATATTAACCTCCATTGGTGCTGACCAGCATACCAATATCTATAACACAACACATACTGGTTTTACTGGTGACCAGCATATTAACCTCCATTGGTACTGACCAGCACACCAATATCCAAAACACAACATCTACTGGTTTTACTGGTGACCAGCATATTGACTTCCATTGGTGCTGACCAGCATCAAATCACAACACATACTGGTTTTACTGGTGACCAGCATATTGACTTCCATTGGTGCTGACCAGCATCAAATCACAACACATACTGGTTTTACTGGTGACCAGCATATTAACCTCCATTGGTGCTGATCAGCATCAAATCACAACATATACTGGTTTTACTGGTGACCAGCATATTAACCTTCATTGGTGCTGACCAGCATACCAATATCCAAAACACAACACATACTGGTTTTACTGGTGACCAGCATATTAACCTCCATTGGTGCTGATCAGCATCAAATCACAACATATACTGGTTTTACTGGTGACCAGCATATTAACCTTCATTGGTGCTGACCAGCATACCAATATCCATAACATAACATCTACTGGTGTTACTGGTGACCAGCATATTGACCTCCATTGGTGCTGACCAGCATCAAATCACAACATATACTGGTTTTACTGGTGACCAGCATATTAACCTCCATTGGTACTGACCAGCACACCAATATCCAAAACACAACATCTACTGGTTTTACTGGTGACCAGCATATTGACCTCCACTGGGGCTGACCAGCATACCAGCATCCATAACACAACATCTACTGGTGTTACTGGTGACCAGCATATTGACCTCCACTGGTGCTGACCAGCATACCAGCATCCATAACACAACATCTACTGGTGTTACTGGTGACCAGCATATTGACCTCCACTGGTGCTGACCAGCACACCAATATCCATAACACAACATCTACTGGTTTTACTGGTGACAAGCATATTAACCTCCACTGCTGCTGACCAGCATCAAATCACATCATATACTGGTTTTACTGGTGACCAGCATATTAACCTCTACTGCTGCCAACCAGCATCAAATTACAACATCTACTGGTTTTACTGGTGACCAGCATATTAACCTCTACTGCTGCCAACCAGCATCAAATTACAACATCTACTGGTTTTACAGCATACCAATATCCATAACACAACATAAACTGTTTCGCTGCTGACCTGGAATGTTTTATTAGCAGGGTAACCATGGGACGTAACAGCTGAGGTTAGTAGGCCGCTGTTTGTGGATTCGGGCCTACATATCAAAGCGGTCCTGCTCTCTGGTCTTGTGTTTGGGTGTGCTGTCACTTCCAGGCAGAACGGCGTTTACCCACCGCACTAGCCGCTCCACTACAGTCGAGAGGTGGTGGGCGAGTTGTTTTCTCACTAAACAGCACAAATGTTTCTGTCTGCTGTGAGAACTCGCACTGAACGACAGGAGTCTCAGATTTATGCCTGCTGCCTAACCAGACAATTAAGGCTTGGCAGCAATCACGGTGCGCCCGCTCTGGCTGCTCCGGGCCGCTCCAGGCTAAAACAGAAGAAGTGTCTCTGCTCTGGGGTGCTCTGTGATATATGGAGCCCTGTGGAAGCAGGGCGTCCCAGGGTAACGCAAGCCATATGGCTGTAGCTGCTTTGATCAGGCTCTGATGGAGTGAAAATGCCTGTTCCGGATGGCTGAGCCAAGAGGCTCTGCTCTGAAGGCCGAGATGATTTGGGATAAGTGGCCCTAGCGTAGAGCCGAAACGGCCGCATCAAGGGGCCCTGTGGACGCAGGCCGTTTTGTCACTATTCATCAGGCCATTGAGCTACAGGAAATAGGCTCGGGCTCTCCTTAACTCATCATATCCTGTGAAAGGCAGTAAATCATCATCCTTTTTCCTGGACACGTCCTACGCATGCAAGGCTTGGCAGAGCACTACCCGTCTCTCGAGTGACCAAAGAGGAGAGAGAGAGAGAGAGCAGGCCTGAGCCATTACTGTGGGACCCTGCTACTCCGCCGCTTTCCACTGTGTCATTTCCTCCTGAGCTCCAAATTAATCGTCTCACTTCCAGTCCGCCTGCCAACCGCCCAGCCTCCACTTTGTCCGGCCCTCGCCGATGATTGTCCTGTACTGCACCATAAATGATACCCAGTGGAGATAATGTGTGCGTGTGTCCCACCTCTCCCTTCCAGTTTTTACTGGAGAGGAAACGGCCCATCCGAATGGGACCATCAGTGGATAACTGCACCCAGAAGGAATCGACCGTCAGGAACGAAACTTGGTGGGTAGGTTTGACATTGTGAGACATGCCAACGATTCAAGTTTCATGCTCGGCCATGTGTGTGTTGTAGGCAAGGACTGGCCTTAGCCCAACAGCCACTACTGTAGACAGTCAGTGAGCTGCGGTGTCCTCCATGAGGCTTCCTGTTAGGGTCAGCACCATGGGCCGATTGACTACATGCGTGCAGGCCGTCACGATGACTGCCCTTAAGTCATCAGTGTCGTGCCAGACTGTGATGGGGTGACGAGTGATGAGTCCCACTTTTGTTATGGTGGAGACGACCAACGAATCCGTGTGTGGAGGCACCGCGGCCAGCACCAGTGTATTGTCACATGCCACATACATCCAGAAGGTCCGGTGTCACTCCACCTCCACCCCTACCGCACCATCTGCAGGAACTGTGTGAGAATATTCAAGCTGCATGGGATGGATTATCACAGGACACCATTAGGAACCTTAAGACGTCTGGCATGTTGGGTTAGCCAACATGGCGGCCGAACGCCATACTGAGAGACAGACTTCTGTATGTGTAGCTCAGTAAATATTGATCATATCAGTCTAAATGTATCATCAGTTATTGATCCTGGTCACCTTTATCTTCCTTCCCAACACCACCGCACTCCCACACCTCCTTCTGGGTGCAGCTGTTCTGTTGATGATGAGTGCATGTCCAACTTACGTCAGTTTAGGTATACACCACCTCTCCGATTTAGGCAAACTTTAAGAAAAGCAGGAACAGTGTGCTCCTTAAAAATTCACCCCAAAGCAATTGCACTTTTTCAAACATTCCTCTTTTCTTCAAAGCACTTAATCAGAGAGGAGTTGTCCTAAACTCTTAACTGGTAAATCTCACTCTAGAGGCTGGCGGCGCTGTAAATGGCTAGCTTGCTTGTTTAACTGACTTATGTAGTAATTGAAGTTTGGGGGAGGGGGCGTGTATGTGCCTGAAATCTCGCAATCTCCATCACCACCGCATCTCCTCCCTGTTCCTCACTTCTATATCAGTCCTACCACCAGTTATGAAGGTCTGACCCTCTAGCTCCAGGCTGAAGCCACCCAGTTCTATCCTCTCCCTTCGTCAATCAGTCTTCCCTCATGCTTGTTGAAGGTATAATCCAAACAATGGATGTAGCAATGGATACAGTGTCCCTGAAAAGTACATACCTGAAGACTGGGATGGTACAGCTGAGGGGAGGGGGGGCTCCTAAATCCTAAATAATAGGTGCACCTAGAAGGAATCAACCCACAGGAATGAAACTTGGTGGGGAGGTTTGACATTATGAGACATGCGAATGATCAGGTTTCACGCTCGGCTGCACATGTGACGTAAGCAAGGACGGGCCTTATCGCTGTACCTGACTGACCCAACAGCCACGACTGCAGACATCCAGTGAGCAGTGGTGTCCTCCATGATTCTCCGGTTAGTGCAGCACCATTGGCAGACGGCTGCACCACGCAGGACTACATGCACACAGACCGTTACCATGACTGTCCTTAACACCACGTCACCGTCACCAAAGACTGCAATGGTGTCGTACCAGACTGTCATGGAGTGACTCAGAATGGCAGCGGGTTAACTTCAGTGACGAGTCCCGCTTTAGTCTGGGTGGAGACGACCAGCGAAGGCATGTGTGGAGGCACCGTGGTCAGAGCTAAGATAAACAGCTTGTTGTCACACGTCCAGAAGGCCTGGTGTCACTCCACCTCCACCCCTACCGCACCATCTGCAGGAACTGTGTGAGGATATTCAAGCTGCATGGGATGGATTATCACAGGACACCATTAGGAACCTCTACAGCTCCATACCGAGACGTCTGGTATGTTGGGTAAGCCCGACGCCATACTGAGAGACAGACTTCTGTAGGTGTAGCTCAGTAAATATTGATCATATCAGTCTAAATGTATCATCAGTTATTGATCCTGGTCACCTTTATCTTCCTTCCCAACAGCACCGCACTCCCACACCTCCTTCTGGGTGCAGCTGTTCTTGTGATGATGGGTGTATTACTTGATAATTCAGTGTATACTGCCAAAAAGAACAAACATAATAAAAACACGTTTCCTTTTTCCTAATTATGGTGGATAATGGTGTATTGTAGGTCACTGATATGTAGAAGGGAAGGGCATGCGATGTATTGGAGTCTCAGCATATATGCGCACCTCCAGCCTGTTTTCCTGGAGAGGAAAATGCCGCTGTAATGGGATTTTAAGGCATGAGCTGCCAGATCTCAACACACGTTTTCGCCAGAGTGAAGATGATATCACCATGTCGGATGTTGCTGTGTGAGAGCTGCCTCTCGTCGCTCTGTAATTAGCGGAGCAGCCTCAGAACTTGGGCTTGTAAACCACTCGTGTTTGTCCCTGGGCCTGTTTGGGCTCACTCTCTAATCTGTGTCAGCCTCTATATTTTATACAGCGATTTATTGAGGAAAGGGGAGTTTAAAGGGGGAGTTTTTGCTGAAGTGCACCTGTAGCCCTGAGATCCTCCCTCAAAGCCGCAGAGCCTGGCGGTAACGCGGGCCGAAGCGCAGTGCTCTACATGTGTTACTGGGTTTTCAGCAGGAACGTGCCGAGACATGATGTTCAAAGCATATGCCATTGGCAGCAGTGTCATCAACATGCTAAGCGTTAATGAAAAAATAATACCTCCTCCTTTTTCTGCCTCTGCTTGGAGGACCACTAGGGCTCAGCCTAAAGGAGAGATTCAAAGTGAAAGTTGGATTCGGGAAGAATAACGTTTTCCATGCGATCATGAGTCAGACAGGGAGGATAATATGGGAGAGTATAATGGGACTCAGCTGTGCTTCTAATCAAAGGAAGATGGTGGAAATGTAATAAGAGCGGAGCGAAAAGAGATGGACATGTCACTACTAGGGCTTTCCAGAGCCTGCTGCGCTCAGCCTGGTGGCAGTGTAATGGCAAACGGTCTGGAGCAAGTTCGGGAAAACCGGCTCTCCTCCACTCACCTTCCCATGACCCCAAAGACTGCAATGGTGTCATGGGGTGACTGTCTTGGTGGAGACGACCAAAGAATCTGTGTGTGGAGGCACCGTGGTCAGAGCCAGGATGAACGGTTTGACGTCCAGAAGACCTGGTGTCATTCCACCTCCACCCCTACCGCACCATCTGCAGGCACTGTGTGAGGATATTCAAGCTGCATGGGATGGATTATCACAGGACACCATTAGGAAGCTCTACAACGCCATTCCAAGACGTCTGGTGTGTGGCAGTGTAATGGCACATGGTCTGGAGTTATGGGCCATGTCCAAATTCCTCCTCTCCTTCAGTACGTGCCACATGAAACGGCTCCTCTCCATTCACCTTCTCACGACCTCACCACTACCATTTGCACCCCAGCACCACCCTAGCTTCTCCCTGTCTTCCAATCTTATGCTCAGGCTTTGATCGGCAAAGTAGGTCTGGCTTCTAGTCTCCTCAGATGAAGCCACCCAGAACTCCAGCCCAGAGCTCCACTTCCTTGCCTCAGCTCTCAGTGTGGTCCTTAATAATATCCATGGCTTTGCTTATGATGGTTCCCGATTGGACACCTAATGAAAAGCTGAACGTGTCTTCAGATTTATAATGCACCACATGTTTTCAATGGGGGACAGATCTGCACTGTAGGTCAGTCTAGCGTCTGACTCCGTAGTCTCGCTGTTGTAACACATGGAATACATTAATTTGTCTTGTGATGTAACCACGGGCGTCTCTGAAACAGACGTCATCTAGACGGCTGCATATTAGTCCAAAATGTGTTCAGTGTTAATCGTGCTTACACAGATATGCAGCTCACCCACCAATACTCCCAATACCATGATAGACCCTGGATTTTAAACTTTAAACTGGTAACAATCTGGATGGTTGTGTTCTAGATTGGTGTTTCCCAAGCCTGGTCTTGAAGGTACCCTGCCCTAAGTGCCTAGCCTGCTCCCAACACACCTGATTCAACCTATCAGCTCATTAACAAGCCATTTCAGAGATACAGGAGGTGTGTTAAGGCAGGGAGTCCACTAAACTGTGTAGGGCGGGGTGCCTCCAGGACCAGGCTAGGGAAACACTGGTCTAGAGATTACACAGTCCATTATCACGGTAACCAAGCAGAATGGTTGACATGGCAGACCACAATACCAGCTTCCACTGATGAGCTTTAGCCCAGAGAAGTCGCCAGCGTATTGCTTAAGCTGTGCATAGTACAGTCGTAACTTGCACTAGTGCAAACAATGACCAACAGGGTATTCCTGAGGCCATGTGGTGACATCCAACCCAGAAACACCCCGGGTTGGGTTTCCCAAAAGAGTTATGGCACATAGTTTCTCTACCAGTGAAGATAACTCTGCTTTGAAGCTGGGAATTTTGGGAATCTAGGGCCTGGTTTCGAGATGCAGTAGCCCTTGAAGGATTGAAGGCCTTGCTTTTTGAGCAGGGAATTTTCTCCGGGCTCCCGGATTTCTGCAGAGCCGTTTGATGATATTATGCTCTGCAGATGGTGAAATGACTAAAAACTGCCTGGAATGCTGTTAGGTTACTCACTAATGCATTTTTTGGCACAGTGGAGATTCCCAGACCTTTTCTGGAGGCTCCTTTTGTGCCAGTTGCATCACTTGCTTAACATTTCACAATGCTACTGGACTTCAACGGCCTGTCCTTACTTCCTTGGAACGGATCGCAGGCTTCATTTTGAGACCTCACTGTCTGTCTTCAAGTGAGGGTTTGCCTGGTGGGTCCCTGTGGGAAACTGAGACCACTTGGAAGCATCATATAATGTTCGGTTGGCAACACATTTGGAAAATGACGAAATTTCAATTAAATTTCAGTTTCCAGTAGGTGGAGCCAATCTTGTGAGACAATACGTCATTCTAGACCTTCCAGAAGTTCTAAAAACATGACTGTGAATAGGAGCCATTGTTTTACCAGGTGTCAGTTCGTTGATAGGAATAGTAAGCAGCTGCAGGGGTTCCAGTGCGGCTGTGGATTAGAGATTGGTGATCTGCCCTGAGGGAGTACAGGCAGTTTGGTTTCTGTTGGGTTGAGAAACCAGTGGGGTTTAAATAGGTGGTGAAAATGAATGGGACTGTATGGAAGGAATGAGTGATTGATGAGTGCAGGTCAGACCAACATTGAATGTCCTTGGTGGTCTTCCCTGAGATAGTGTACGTGAAATGTCGGTCGGTCTTACGGAAGTACAGTAGATGGGTGTGTACTTTTCCAGCCAGTTTTTCCAATTACTGTAAGTCGGATCAAATGTATACAAGGACACCATTCCCAATCGGACTGAACGATGCCTATACCTCAAAAACTGCGGGACTACGTTGCAAACAAAAGTGGTGTCCCAAGAAGAAGAACTAGAAAGGTGCGGAATAGTTGCACAGCTTAAATGGTTCCTATGTTCTAGTATGCTGTGGTTGTTATGGAAGGAACAAGGGATGAATAAATGACACATAGAGGAGTGTGGGTCAGTACTGCTGTGGATTAGTTTGGGGATCTGCTCTAAGGGAGTATATGCGGGACTCTGTGTGTACAATGAGTACAGTGGGACTCTAAGGAAGGGAAAGAAGGACGAAAAAATGAGTGGAGGGTCGAACCAACATTGAATTCAGGCTTGGGGGGTCTGTTCTGAGATGGTGTATCAGAGACAGTGTCTCTGGGTTGAGCAGAAGTACCGTGGATGGAGGTGTACTTTTCCACCTCATTCATTTTTAATGGGAAAAATTTGGGAATTTAATTTAAGTTTCTCAAGTCGGATCAAAAACTGTATACAAGCATTCCCGATCAGACTGAACATTCCAGAAATGGTGCTGATATCTCAAAAACTGCAGGACAAAAAATGTGTAGCAAGAAGAAGAAGAAGAAGATACGGTCGGATAATAATAGTGGTGCAGTCACTAATTAAATGAGATGACTTTAAATTGTGCACTAGCATTAACTTAGCGCTAACACACTATTAGGAAACCCATAGGGACGCTAGCAGAAAGTTAGCATTGCCCTAGAGACGAGTACGCTGGTCAAATATGTGGATTTTTTTTTTTTATCTCACTTTGATATTCCTCAGCCGGAACAATGGTGGCCACACGTCCAGTTATAAGCTGGACAGTCCTCCTCCCGGCGCAGTGCCTGGACGGACGCCTATTAGTCCTCTTTTCGGGAGGAACTATTTAAAGTGTTCCCTCGCCAACACTGTTATGTGTGCCATTGGCTCACATCCGTGTCAAAGGACATGTCTTGCATTTCATTGGTTTAACAAGGTCATGTGACGTTGTGACTCACCTACGGGCTAACCGCAGGTCAGCGCTCCAAATGCTAGTCGGTTATCTGACTCACGGACGTCATCCATTCCACCCAGTTAGGTGAGTGAGCAATGAT
>JAMWET010005061.1:102500-137500 GCA_024036415.1 Prochilodus magdalenae | reverse complement strand
GCTACGCCTTTTCTCACACTGCTTTATGAGAACTGGGCTCTGAAATCAATCATTTGGCTTTTTAGCCAGTTGCACAATAAAGCAATTCCCGTCCCACAACCGTCGGGAAAACCGTGTTGGTACAGCGCTAGACTGTGACCATCCCCGTTCCTTTATTGTTCATGCACTTCATGTGTTAATGGTCTGCTCCGGGCCGCCATTGGAAAAGAAAAGCTGTCGAACTGTAATTAATGTGAAACTGTCCCGACCGCCCCGGCTCCCCGCTCCCGCTCCCGCTCCCGCCCGCCAGGCCTTTCCCCTTAAAACAAAGGAAATTCTTTCCCTGACTGTAGCCGGTGCGCGTTCCAAACCCAGGAGTAATGCGGAGCGCTCTCGCCGAGTCTCGCCCTGTGGCACCCACCACTTCCTACCATTACAGTGGCTGGATTCCTGCACCTGAAGCCGCTAACACAGCCGAAGAGACCCAGCCCTGCGGCACAGTAACGACGCGGGTCACAGGTCAGTTGTAGCTGCTAATGTGGCTGATCAGGCCGCGGAGCCCCAGGCCATCTTATACTAGCTGCCTTCACTGGTGTATTTACTCTGAGCTGCTTTAGTTTAGCTTGAGCTTCATTTATAGAGCTGATACTGGACAAAACGAGCAGATCAGCTTAACATACAGATGACACGTGTGTGGTGCTGGTGTGAGTGGATCAGACACAGCAGTGCTGCTGGAGTGTTGAGACACTGGGTCCACTCACTGTCCACTCTATTAGACACTCCTACCTCACTGCTCCACCTTGTAGATGTACAGTCAGAGATGACATCTGTGCTCCACTGCACTGTTGGTCACTCTAGTCCTTCATCAGACAGGACACTGCCTACCTCGCTGCCCACAGAACCTGCCCAAAAGATGGCCCACAGGACGCTCAGAGGACGATAGCCCACAGGACACTGCCCACAGCTGCCCACAGTGACAGTTTTGCTGGATGGTTTTGATCCTTCGTTGGTCACACTAACACACCAGTGAGAATGATCACAGGACAGTGCTGTCCCACAGGACATCTGCCTGCTCTGTGGTGGTCCTGTGGGGGTCCTGACCATTGAAGAACAGGTTAATAGAGTATACAGAGAAACAGATGGACTACAGTCTATCTATCTACCTATCCAACTATCTATCTATCTATCTATCTATCTATCTATCTATCTATCTATCTATCTATCCATCCATCCATCCATCCATCCAATCATTAATTTACCATTTATCTATCAGCCATTGAACCATCTATCTATCTATCTATCTATCTATCTATCTATCTATCTATCTATCTATCTATCTATCTATCTATCTATCTATCTATCTATCTATCCATCCAACCATCCACCCATTCATTCACCATTTACATCCACCCATTGTGCATTGTCCCATTGTATCTATCAGACCTCACTATGAGACCATCATTTTGTCTGATTTAAAGAATCAAATATCAATAACATTCATCTCAATACCATATCCTTTGTTGGCAATGACAGAGGTCCAACGTTTTCTGTAAGTCTTCACAAGGTTGGCACACACTGTTGCTGGTATGTTGGCCCATTCCTCCATGCAGATCTCAGCTAGAGCATTGTTTTGGGGCTGTCGGCGGGCAACCACTTTCAACTCCCTCCAAAGGTTTTCGATGGGGTTGAGATCGGAGATGGCTAGGCCACTCCAGGACTTTGAAATGTTTCTTACGATCCTTTGTTGCCCTGGCAGTGTGCTTGGGATCTTGTCATGCTGAAAGACCCAGCCACGTATCTTCATTGCCCTTGCTGATGGAAGGAGGTACCCAAAATCTCACAATCATGGCCCCATTCATTCTTTCATGTACACGGACCAGTCGTCCTGGTCCCTTTGCAGAGAAACAGCCCCAAAGCATCCACCCCCATGCTTCACAGTTGGTATGGTGTTCTTTGGATGCAACTCCGCATTCACTTTCCTCCAAACACGACGATTGTGTTTTTACCAAATCTACTTTGGTTTCATCTGACCATATGACATTCTCCCAATACTCTTCTGGAACATCAAATGCTCTCTAGCAAACTTCAGACGTGCCTGGATATGGACTGGCTAAGCAGGGGGGACACGTCTGGCACTGCAAGATCTGAGTCCCTGGCGTCGTAGTGTGTTGCTGATGGTAGCCTTTGTAACGTTGGTCCCATTCTGCAGGTCTTCACTAGATCCCCCCTTGTGGTTTCTGGGATTTTTCTTACCGTTCTTGTGATCATACCCCACGGGCTGAGATCTTGCGTGGAGCCCCAGATCGAGGGAGATTAGTATCTTGTAGGTCTTCCATTTTCTGATTATTGCTCCCACAGTAGATTTTCTTCACATCAAGCTGCTTGCTATCAGATTCATCTTCCCCAGCCTGGTGCAGGTCTACAATTCGGTTTCTGGTGTCCTCCGACAGCTCTTTCTTCACCATAGTGGAGTTTAGTAGTGTTTGAGGTTGTAGGCAGGTGTCTTTTATACTGTTAACGACTTCAAAACAGGTGCCATTAATACAGGTAATGAGTGGGGGAAAGAGGAGCCTCTTAAAAAAGAAGTTACAGGTCTGTGACAGCCAGAAATCTTGCTTGTTTGTTATTGACCAAATACTTATTTTCCACCATTATTTGCAAATAAATTCTTTAAAAATCAGACAAAATGACTTTCTCATCTTTTCTCTTGACTTTTCTCTCATCTTTTTAAGTGGGACAACTTGCACAATTGGTGACTGACTAAATACTTATTTTCCCCACTGTATCTATCATCCATTGAACTATCTATCTATCTATCTATCTATCTATCTATCTATCTATCTATCTATCCATCTGTCTGTCTGTCTCTCTATCTGTCTATCTATCTATCTATCTATCTATCTGTCTATCTGTCTATCTATCTATCTATCTATCTATCTATCTATCTATCTATCTATCTATCTAAGTGAGGAAGGCAATCCATACCATGCCTGGACCAACTGATCACTCTGGTCTACAGCATCAGAATGTAAGTACTGCACCGTTACAGCTGGAACAGGAAACACAGAGCGTCTGCCAAAACGCAGAAGAGAACACTCATCGGTTAAAGCTGGCTGGGGTCTGTAAGGGCAATGTCATGGAAAGATACTTACCATGGAGCAGTCCTGTCCTGTGGATAATTCCTATGCTCTATGACTGGGTGGAAATACTGCAGGGAAGGCTCTGGGCTTCCGTAGACTAAGGCTGTAATGAGCCTTGGAGTCATGACGTAGGTGTGCTCGGGCACGGAATGTTTAGCACAAAGTGGGTGCAGGCCTGTGTGGCACGGTACAAGGCAACTGGGCATAGCGTGAGCATGCCCTCAGTCATCCGGAACACGGGCCCTTTAAATAGGCTACAGGGTACGTCTAAAGCTGAGATGTAAAGGCTGATACAGACGTGGCAGAGCTGTTCCATGGTCTCAATGCAGCCACCGCAAAGACAGGGCCACCCTTCAGCCTTAGCAGCCAAGGTAATTGATAGGCAGATCTCAGGGGCCTCGAACTGGAATGGGGTGGAGACTGAGTCAGTGATGTATGGAACAAGGAGTCAGCAGAGAGACGCTAGGAGGCGGGGTGATATGCTATGTCTTTATGGGCCCCCTGCATTTTAAAGTGGAAGTGAAATTAGACTTCTGAGCCCGGCTTAGTTTAACCTATCTGAAACCAAAAAAGCAGAACATAAAATGTGCCCTAGCTTTTGTGCATTTTAAAGGAGCAATGTGTAAAATTTGTGGTTTTCCTCTTATCCTAGTTGCCTAGTTTCCTAGTCTTCTGGATTCAAATTTTTTATTATTTTATTTATATTTTTCTGTACTTTTTATATATTTATTATTTGTATATCTGATACTTCGGTTCTTTCCTCTGTGCTGCTGTAACATTGTACATTCTCCGTTGTGGGTTTAATTATTATCTTATCTTAAAAAATTCCAAAACTTACTAAAATTATCAATAGAATGTGAAGAAATCCATTTTCACAGCGTGTCCAAGATGTCGATGTGTCATTTTGCAGAGATATCCACTGAAGTTAGCATGCTATCCGGCTAAGCTAGCCCCAACTCATTGTGTTGGCCAATAGGCCCTTTTCACAAAAAAGCGGAAATACGTCGACGCTGGGTAGTACAAGTTCCTGTACTCCCGGCTGACCATGAAACATCTCACTTCATCGCTGCCGAGACTGAAGTTTGAGAATGTTTCCAGGATCGTTGGAAAATATTCCTCAACGAAGGACTCTAAGATGAACAAAGACTACAAATTCTTTGTTGAGTTCCTTCACAACTATCAGGGTTAGGAAGGAAACGTCAGCTAACGTTAGCTTTGTTTACATCTGTGCTAGCTAGCTAACTAGCATTTAATGTATATGCATCATATACTAGCATTTAATGTTAAATATGTCTCGTTTAAGCAAATAGTAAATATTATGAATGATACTGACTGCTTTAGTTAACGTGATCTACGAGGCTGAAGTTAGCTCCTTATTCGCAGCTCCCGATTAGGTTAGCTAGCAAACCAAGTAACGTCAGCTAACGTAAGCTTTGTTTACATCTGTGCTAGCTAGCTAACTAGCATTTAATGTATATGCATCATATACTAGCGTTTAATGTTAAGTATGTCTAGTTTAAGCAAATAGTAAATATTATGAATGATACTGACTGCTTTAGTTAACGTGATCTACAAGGCTGAAGGTAGCTCCTTATTCGCAGCTCCCGATTAGGTTAGCTAGCAAACCAAGTAACGTCAGCTAACGTAAGCTTTGTTTACATCTATGCCTGCTAACACGCTAGCACAACAAGTTTATCCTCGTCACGGGAATAATAGGCTAAGTGTTATTGTCTATTCAGTGTCCAATATAGTCGACAACAAGGTGATAGTCAGAGCTAGGTGCTACCGATCGATGAGGAAGAACGAGGAGCCACACAAACTTGAGGTTATACATGGTCTGCCGGTTGGCTTCTACTCCCGTCTACTCCCCGGCGAGAGCTTGCTTGAGGGGGACGTGAAAATTGTTCCACTGAAACCGAGTGGGAACAGCACCCGGTTTCAGCCGCGAGCTTCCCTCTATGTAGTCCGCAGCAGTGAAGTTCCGGCTGCACACAACGGTACTCCCGCGCTGAATCACAGAGTTTACCCCTTCATTTCTCCTTATCCCACGCACCCGCTTTTTCTTTTGCTCGCCGTCAGCCGGAAAGCCATGGAAACTGAGATACGGCTGCTTTTGTTTTGCGTTCGAACACCTTGGTACACTGCAAAATCTCTTGTTCATGGACTCTGCCATCACTGTTTACTGTTTAGCGGAACTAGCGTTACCCATCCGCGCGTGTTTCCGGAAAAAAGAATGCAGATGTGTGAAAAGGACCTATACCACTGTGTACCTAAAGAGGCGATAGTGAGTCACTGCAGTGTGAAGTGGAATCAGTCCAACATTCTGTACTTCCACAAGTCCATACCTTTGCGGTGACATGTAATTTGAACATACTGTATCATCTTTCATCTTTGAGGGTTGATGTAGCTCAGCGGATAACACCACTACCTGCCACGGAGTCACCACCACATGTGGGAGACTGGGGTTCGAATCCCGGTCTGGGTGGCTATGCAGTGCTACACCAATAAGAGTCCTTGGGCAAGACTCCAAACACTACATTGGCCCAATAAGAGCGTCAGCTAAATGCCATAAATGTAAATCTTTCAGACTGCTCCTAAATTTAGCAAATAAACAGTAACTGTGCGTTAAAGCTTCACTTCAAAACAGGCCATTTGACCAGGTGTGGCCTTACCTTTGCATATGACTGTATAATCTACTTAATATATTTTATTAAAGTGTATAACAGTATATAAAAGTGTTTTTATTAAATACGACGTCATTAAATTAAACATTCCCTGCTTTAAAACAAAGGTTCAGGGCTGATAGGTTGTTTTCAGCGACGTGATTCCCGGTTTCTCAGTTAAACTGGCCTTGAGTGACCATAAACGAAAGACTGACAGTCATTCTGAGAGTTCGTGACAGAGCTCCCCATGGGAAAAAGCCCTTCTGCCCTCCATCAGCAGTTCGCCCCATGTCCAACCAACCCAATGCCTTTACCAACCTGTGTACTGTACTGCTAACCGCGCTAGCTCTGCTCTCAAGCCGTTGTTGTGAGGAATGTGCAGGGGATCTTTGAACTGATCTAAAGATCCATTAAAATGTCAAAGCCCCAGGGCTGGCTGGCTGTGTTGAAACCCAAGTGCTGACCTTTGACCTTTTCTGAATGGCAGGACGGGCCTATAAAACCGCAGAGGCAGGAGCTCTGTGAAGACATCAAAAGTCAGTGGCCCAGATAAGTGGTGTTGGGGTAAAAGGAGGTGAAAAAAAAAAGAAGCTGTGGTGGGGAGAGCGTGTGGGGGGAGAAAGTGCTAATGTAAACCCCCGAATCAGTGTTTAGTCTGGTTCCACTTATCTCTGCTTGCACTGGAAACCTCTGCTTACTGACAAGAAAGCCAGGCCCGTTATTAAGCTGTGAACTTGTCAGTGAAATTTCCAGCTGGAAAGCCCCAGTGATCCTGCTGGAGCGGAGGGTGCTGCTTTTAATAGTGTGAAAGTGCCGCGGCAGAGGTGAAAGCAATTAAACTCCCCCAGCCCAGGTGTTTAAAAGCGGCAGAGGCTTGGAGATAACCATCCAGGCCTCGGCCTGCGGACCTCCAACCCACCTGCGGTGCAAGACTTGCGCCAGGGATCCCCTAGAGTTTCGTAGGATCCTCAGTTTCACTGGGGTTAATCAGAGAGCTTCAGGAACGAGGCCATGCGTAGTCTGCCGTCTGCGTCTTGTCATGGACAGCAGTGGGGCATTATGGGAAAGTCAGGCCTGTATATTAATACCCATCGCTGAGCCCCCCGGGATGAAGATCATGGAAGGGACATCGTGCTTTCATCTCTCCGTGCTTTACTGTGCACCTGAGGCAGTGAGCCTCTGGTTTCCTCTAGCTCAGGATGATGCAGGACAGGAGGGGAAGGAAATGAGGGCAATGTGGGTCAGTGTCAGGCCCGGGTTGGAGGCCCAGAACATCTGCCCTGCAGATTCAGCCAAGAGAAGCACAAGAGTGCTTGGGCCCCTGGCATAGATAAATGCAGCCACTTGACCTCACGCTGCTGTTTGTACTTCTGCCTGTGCCTGTGGTTGCACTAGGGTCTGGGTTCACTCTTGTGCCTTGCCTTGCACTGGTGTACATGCTGGGCACATACTTGTGCTTGCACTAGTGCAAGTTTTCGTTCCTTTGCCCATGCTTGTGCTTACGCCCATGTGTGTGTCCGTGCTTGCACAGGAGCAAGTGCTCATTCGGGTGCACGTGTGCATGTCTATACATGCACTAGTGCAAGTGCTCCTTCCAGTACCCATGCATGTGTCCACCATTACACCAGTGTAGGGGCTCTTTCCAGAGGCCGTGATTGTGCACTCCCTTGTGCTCATTCTAGTACTCAGTTCAGCACAAGTGTGCAAATGCTCATCCCAGTGTCCATGCTTGTGCCCAAACTGGCACTAGTGCTTATTCCAGTGCCCATGCTGGATCACTAGTGCTTATTCCAGTGCCCATGCTGGATCACTAGTGCTTATTCCAGTGCCTATGCTGGATCACTAGTGCTTAATCCAGTGCCTATGCTGGATCACTAGTGCTTATTCCAGTGCCATGCTGGATCACTAGTGCTTATTCCAGTGCCCATGCTGGATCACTAGTGCTTATTCCAGTGCCCATGCTGGATCACTAGTGCTTATTCCAGTGCCCATGCTGGATAACTGGTGCTTATTCCAGTGCCTATGCTAGATAACTGGTGCTTATTCCAGTGCCATGCTGGATCACTAGTGCTTATTCCAGTGCCTATGCTGGATAACTGGTGCTTATTCCAGTGCCCATGCTGGATCACTAGTGCTTATTCCAGTGCCTATGCTGGATAACTGGTGCTTATTCCAGTGCCCATGCTGGATCACTAGTGCTTATTCCAGTGCCTATGCTGGATAACTGGTGCTTATTCCAGTGCCCATGCTGGATCACTAGTGCTTATTCCAGTGCCTATGCTGGATAACTGGTGCTTATTCCAGTGCCCATGCTGGATCACTAGTGCTTATTCCAGTGCCCATGCTGGATCACTAGTGCTTATTCCAGTGCCCATGCTGGATCACTAGTGCTTATTCCAGTGCCTATGCTAGATAACTGGTGCTTATTCCAGTGCCCATGCTGGATCACTAGTGCTTATTCCAGTGCCTATGCTGGATCACTAGTGCTTATTCCAGTGCCCATGCTGGATCACTAGTGCTTATTCCAGTGCCCATGCTGGATCGCTAGTGCTTATTCCAGTGCCTATGCTGGATCACTAGTGCTTATTCCAGTGCCCATGCTGGATCACTAGTGCTTATTCCAGTGGCTATGCTGGATCACTAGTGCTTATTCCAGTGCCCATGCTGGATCACTAGTGCTTATTCCAGTGTCTATGCTGGATCACTAGTGCTTATTCCAGTGCCTATGCTAAATCACTAGTGCTTATTCCAGTGCCCATGCTGGATCACTAGTGCTTATTCCAGTGCCCATGCTGGATAACTGGTGCTTATTCCAGTGCCTATGCTGGATAACTGGTGCTTATTCCAGTGCCCATGCTGGATCACTAGTGCTTATTCCAGTGCCTATGCTAGATAACTGGTGCTTATTCCAGTGCCATGCTGGATCACTAGTGCTTATTCCAGTGCCTATGCTGGATCACTAGTGCTTATTCCAGTGCCCATGCTGGATCACTAGTGCTTATTCCAGTGCCCATGCTGGATAACTGGTGCTTATTCCAGTGCCTATGCTAGATAACTGGTGCTTATTCCAGTGCCATGCTGGATCACTGGTGCTTTTTCCAGTGCCCATGCTGGATCACTAGTGCTTATGCCAGTGGCTTTGCTGGATCACTAGTGCTTATTCCAGTGCCCATGCTGGATCACTAGTGCTTATTCCAGTGCCCATGCTGGATCACTAGTGCTTATTCCAGTGCCCATGCTGGATCACTAGTGCTTATGCCAGTGGCTATGCTGGATCACTAGTGCTTATTCCAGTGCCCATGCTGGATCACTAGTGCTTATTCCAGTGCCTATGCTGGATCACTAGTGCTTATTCCAGTGCCCATGCTGGATCACTAGTGCTTATTCCAGTGCCCATGCTGGATCACTAGTGCTTATTCCGGTACCTAACTTTGTACCTCAGTTTACACTAGTGGTTTTTACAGTGCCAGTGCCTGTGCTTGCTGTCATGCCTGTGTTCATTCTTGTGCCATGCACTAGCATGTACATGTGCATGGGGTTATGGCCAGTAGTGCAAATGTTCATCCCAGTGTCCATGCCCGTACACTTTGTGTACATGATCAGGGCTATGGCGGCAATTGCTCAACCCGTGTCCATGCTTGTCCTCATGCATGTGCTAATCCAAGTCCCCCTATTCTGGTACACACACACTTGTGCCTATACTTCCACTATTTACACCTCCAGTTTGCACTAATGTACAGTCTGATGCTTGTACTAGTGTTCACGCCTATGCTTGCCCCTATGCTTGTGGTAATCCAACAGCCCATTCAAGTACACACATTTGTGCACATGCTGGCACTAGTGCTTACCCATGCATGTGCCTGCGCCTGTGCACTAGCTTGTACATGTGTATGGGGTTATGGCCAGGCGTGTGTCCATACTTGCACTAGTGCAAATGTTCATCCATTCATGTACCCATGCATATGCTAATCCAAGTTCCCCTATTCTAGTGCACGTCTTGTGCCTATGCTTACACTACTGCTCATTCCAGGGCCCATTCCTGGACCCCAGTTTGCACTAGGGTACAGCCTCAAGCTTGCACTAGTGTTCATGCTTATGCTTATGCAGGTGCTGATTATAGTGAACAGGGCCCGTGCATGTGCCTGTGCTTGCAGTCATGCATGTGTTCATTCATGTGCCATGCACTAGTGCACACGTTCAGGGTTACGGCCATACTTGTGCCTACGTTTGCACTACGGCCGTGCTGGTGCTTGGCTGGCTGTGCTAGTGCCCATATTTATGCTAATGCTTGTGTTCACGCTCCTGCTCATGACCTGGCCTCCGGAGACTTGCCATGGGGTCAGCCGAGGGGAAAAGCCCCTGCAGTCCAGGGACAGACTCTGCATTGTGTCCACTGGCCTGGTTTTTTGCTCTAATTGAAAAATCATGGTTTCCCCCGCGAGGTCTACTGGCTTAGCCAACTAGCCCATAAATCGAACGCACAGTGTAAGTGTGGCAGCAATGAGGAGGGTGAATACTGAGGTTCCATCACTTAAATCCTAATCCCAAATCCTATAAAGGGAAACCACAGGGCCCAGCAGTAAGGGGCAGTTTCCACATATTCCGGCAGGAGCCGTATCGGAGCAGTGCCACAATCAAAACTGCATAAGAGCCCTGAGTACATAAACACAGGGGAAGCCGGAGCAGGAGTCATATTTAGACCAGATTTACTCCCGCCGTTAAACCTGTGCACCCGTGTCGTATATACAGTACTTCCCGCGCCGTTCCCACACATGAAAGCTATCCCGTAAATAAACCTGGCCCGTCAGGCCAAATGACTGTTGAAGGACCGAGCGGGCCGGTGGCAGGAATAAAAGGAAGGGCGGGAGGAGGGAGGCACAAAAGTACCTTTCAATATCCACAGAACAAAAATAGCTCGAGTTGCTGAATGGAAAAGATACGAGGAGGGCTTGTTAAATCAGGGGAGTAAGAATCCGAGAAGCCGGGGCCCATATGGCAGAAGTCACGGGCTGTAATTGCTCCCAGGCCTGGTGGAGCGCGAATGAGGGAGGGAGGGAGGGAGGGAGAAAAGGTAGCTGTGCAAACACGGCCATGAATCATGGGGCAGTGCTCTTTTCCTGTTAGACTCGAGACTGAAATGCCATATTTGGACAGTCTAAGTGCTCCGAAGGCTGCTTCATGTTGAAGGCAGAAGAAATGGACACAAGGACTTCACACTGCTGATAACAATAGCGGCAGGCCGGTCGAAACCTTAGTTATAGATGAGCTCCTGTCTGTTTCTATAAATAGCAGCAAATTGTCATAAGCAAGTCTCTATTATTGCATAATGGGGAATTCCATTGTTGGTTCATTTCTGGATTTTCTTTAGTGGTTGTGATGTAAACTGAGTCATTCTGGGTGCTTTGGTGAGTGTGTATGTGAAACACCCACATACACACACACTAGGGGGCAGTGAGCACACTTACCCGGAGTGGTGGGCAGCCCTATCCACGGCGCCCGGGGAGCAGTTGGGGGTTAGGTGCCTTGCTCAAGGGCACCTCAGTCGCTACTGTCAGTTCAGGGAATCAAACCGGCGACCCTCCGATCACAAGGCTGGTTCCCTAACCTCTATCCCACAACTGCCCATCTTTTTTTTTTTTTTGGTGTAAAATGGTTAATTGTAGAGAGTTTAGGTGAGACAGATGTGGTCTGTGTACCTCTTTGCCGCGAATGCATATTACGTAATAGACTTTCATAGAAACAGACTATCATCTCCGGCATCAGGCAGCATGTTCAGAACCATTTCATGCAAGCACTTTAGACGACTGGTTTCATCACCACCGCTGTGAGCAATTTTGACTCGAAGCAAAGTCTAGAATGCCACGTTTCATCACTGGGAATGACTTTATTTGCCTCATAACGAATTTTTATGCAGAAGTTTTTGGGTGGAATTCCCCTTTACCAACTCAAATATGGTTTGAGGCATGTGTGTGATATTACAGGCAGCTTGCATGAATTCCTAGAAGTACAAGCGTCTATTACTCCTTAGCTGCACTAGCATCGTAGCTTCAGTGCAGCACTATGACTCAATAACTGTGACTCAATAATTATGCATATTAAAAAGCTATTTCATGTAATGATATTGTGAGGCATTAAACTCCATAGACGTCTGGTTCCCATCACTGCCACTGTGAGTAATTCTGACTCAGTAGGTTTGTCTAGAATGCCCTGCGTTTCACATCAAGCCACTCTGAATAACCTCATTTGCATCATAGCTAAGTAATGATGCAGGAATTTTGGGTGGAATTCCCCTTTTACCAACTTAAATATGGTTTGAGGCATGTGTGTGATGTTACAGGCAGCTTGCATGAAGCTCATTTCTATAAGTACAAGCGTCTATTACTCCTCAGCTGCATTAGCATCGTAGCTTCAGTGTAGCTCTAAATAACTATGGCTCAATAACTATACACATCAAGAAACCAGTTCCTGTAATGATTTCCTGTGACTCCTCAGACACCTGGCACCGCCACTGTGAGCAACTCTGACTCTGTAAGTTTCTCTAAGAAGGAGCCTTCTCACCTACGGAAGACTGCTTCTGCTGCTTAAAGTATACATACAGTATCTCATAATTATAACTGAGTATCTCATAATTATAACTCGGTATCTCATAATAATAACTCAGTATCTCATAATTAGAGCTCAGTATCTCATAATAATAACTCAGTATCTCATAATTATAACTCAGTATCTCATAATTATAACTCAGTATCTCATAATTAGAACTCAGTATCTCATAATTATAACTCAGTATCTCATAATTAGAACTCAGTATCTCATAATTAGAACTCAGTATCTCATAATTATAACTCAGTATCTCATAATTATAACTCAGTATCTCATAATTATAACTCAGTATCTCATAATTATAACTCAGTATCTCATAATTATAACTCAGTATCTCATAATTATAACTCAGTATCTCAAAATTATAACTCAGTATCTCATAATTATAACTCAGTATCTCATAATTATAACTCAGTATCTCATAATTAGAACTTACTATCTCATAATTATGAATTACTATCTGATAATGTCAGATTCCATTCCCCAGTGTGCACTACCTGATGACGTTACACCCACATGTCCCCAGTCATCCAATCAGACACGGTCTAGGTCGCCTGAGGTTTGATTAACTTCACCTGTCTTCATTTACACACACCTGTATGTATACCCCTCACACACACACACGTTGCAAAGTTTTTCCAAACACTGTTTGCAATTCCGAGCGTTGTTCCTGTGGTCTTCCTAACTACATTTCCGGTTCTGACTTCCCTTTGTCTCTGGTTTCTCTCTTGGCCTTGTCTGCTCTATTCTCCCTGGTTCTGACCATCCTTTTGTGTTCTGACCGTTCTCTTGGATTCCCCTTCGGATTCTGTTGCTGGCTTGTTTGATCTCCTGGCTCTGACCCCTGCTTGTCTCTGTTTCTGGACCTGGCATTGCCCTGTGTACATGTGTGCTTGTTCTTCGCTGTTGTGCTCGGCTACCTGTTTGTTAAATAAACCCCTCTGGCTTTTAGCTCTGCGCACATTGTGCCGAGTTCTTTGTGCCTGAAAAACACCTATGACTCACTCATAAGTCTTATCTCATAACTATTCTCATAATTCAGAGATGAATTGGCCTCACCTAATATATATATATATACTGTAGATGTATACATGTATAATGCTCTGCTGCAAAATGCTTAATTAGAGAAACTTAACGAGTCTGAATAGTTCACAGTGGTGGTGAATGGAACCAGACGTCTAAAGAGTTTAAATGTACAACTCCTAGCCAGGATCACTCCAGTGATATCACTCATTCAGAATCAGAATCAGAATCTCTTTATTTCACCAAGTATGTTACACATACAAGGAATTTGTCTTGGTAAGAGCAACACGTATGACAAGTAACAAAGACAAGTAACAAAGACAAGTAACAAAAACACATATTATTTACAGTATTAAACTACAGGAAAATTACACTAAACAATAAATAGGGTAGGGGATACATTAAAAAAGTAAAAAGTACTAAAGGTAATAAAGAGCTGAAGAAGCTGAGAGATGTGGTTTGGTAGATTTCAGTTGAAAAATACAGTTCAGTCCGGTTTACAGATGAGTCCGGTTTATTTACAGAAAGAGGTACATCCAGTACAGTTGGTGCAAATTCAGCCGGTTTGGTAGTGCAAATCCGGTTTGGCAGTTCAGTGCAGATAGCTGTTCAGTCTGGTTTGGTACAGTCCAGTCCGGTTTGGTACAGTTCAGTCCGGTTTGGTACAGTTCAGTCCGGTTTGGTACAGTTCAGTCCGGTTTGGTACAGTTCAGTCCGGTTTGGTACAGTTCAGTCCGGTTTGGTACAGTCCAGTTGTATGTTTGAGGTTTACAGTGGGAGGTGTCCACTGTGGTTGAGGAGCGCTACAGCTCTGGGGAAAAAGCTGTTAGCATGACGTGTTGTGCTGGTTTTGATGGACCGCAGTCTTCTACCCGAGGGGAGTGTCTGAAAGAGGAGGTGTCCTGGATGTGAGGGGTCAGATGTAATTTTGCCAGCACGCTTCCTCACCCTGCTGGTGTAGATTCATTCATCGCTCTGGCCAATCACAGTGCGCCACCTGTCTTTAAAAGGATTCGACCTGCGTTGCCGTTCTGCTGCTTTTAGGTGCCGAGGTTTCGATGTTCTCCTGACCACTAGTTTGGCTCTGGGTCCAGTTGTCCAAGGAGTAGGTACTGCCTCTGCCGTCCACATCCGGCAGGATCTACAAGGGACTGAATGTTGCCAGACCTGGATCCAGGATGGGCCCTACACCAGACTCCTCAGTCCTTATCATCTGTCACCCTTCAGATTGTTCACCTGACTGAGCATTAAAGGCTCACGTTCCTTCACTTTTGCTAGTTAAGTCTTAGATGTGACTCTACACTCTCTACACCATACAGACAGCACACGTAGGTTTACTGGTGGGCTTGAATGGTAAATAAAATGCCTATAGGTGTGTTGTAGATATGGTGACCCCGACTCCCATCTTCACCACTGTGTAGTGTACAGTCTGTAAGTGTGTCTACAATGAACCACTTCACCCCAAACCCACTCTGAATTACACTGTATTGCCAAAAGTATTCACTCGTCTGCCTTCACACTCATATTTACTTCGGTGACAGTCCTAATCTATAGGGTTTAATATGATGTCGGCCCACCCTTTGCAGCTATAACAGTTCCAACTCTTCTGGGAACGCTCTCCACAAGGTTTAGGAATGTGTTTATGGGAATTGTTGACCATTCTTCCATGTCTCTCCAGTGAACACGTCTCCACGGCTCTAGAGTCCAGTGGCGGCGCTTGACACCACTGCATTAGACACTTTGCATTGTGCTTGGTGGTGTAAGGCTTGGATGCAGCTGTTCAGCCATGGAAACCCATTCCATGAAGCTCCCTACACACTGTTCCTGAGCTGATCTGAAGGTCACATGAGATTTCGCCTCAGCATCCGCTGACCCCGCTCTGTCATTCTACTTGACCTACCATGAGCTTCTGTCGTTCCCAATTGCATCCACTTTGTTATAACCCCACTGACAGTGGACTATGGAATATTTCACGACTGGACTTGTTGTACAGGTGCCGTCCTATCACGGTACCACGCTGGAATTCCCTGAGCCCCGGTGAGCTACCCATTTCACCTTCACTCATGTGTGAAGAAGCAGTCTGCCTATGTCTAGGTGCTTGGTTGTATACACCTGTGACCATAGAAGTGACTGGAACAGCGGAATTCAATGATTTGGATGGGTGGGTGAATACTCGTGTACCTTACGTATGTACTGGGACCGAAATCAGAATGGTCATCTTGACCACAGCAATGTCGATGTGGTCAAGGGTTGGGCAGTGACTAACATGGTAAACTTGAACTCTGCTGTGAAGCTCCACTGACCATACAAGGGAGAGGAGAAAGAGAGGCCTTGGCACAACAGGACCAGAGGACATGCCCATTACCACCACACGGGTGAATCTCAGAGCTGCACAATCACATCGGGGATGACTGGGTTCCAGGAATGCTGCATACGCACCCAGAGGAAGAGCGATAGAGATGTGCATGTAGAGGAGGCGGAGGGCTGGAGCGCCTAATGTCATTTGGAGCATGAAGAGGCCGAATTAAGGAGGAAGGTGATTCCAGGCTGTATGACACACATTAAGTCTTTTGGTGTGGACGTCAGCGGAGGCTGTTCCACCGGCCCTCTGTTTACTCCTGTGACGGGATGGTTTCGATTGCGTTCCGAGGAGGACAGATGGGGATAGAGGGAGCCTCCGACATCCACTGAAAAGGAAGCCCCGCCATTCCAATGTGCTAAACGACTGCACATGAATAAAATGGACTGAATGAACACAGCCTTATAGTTGCCTCCTTTGGCAAGGATTGTGTTGATGTAACACAATTGATGTGCAACCGTTTGGCATTTTTGAATCATAAGAGTTGAATGTTTTTTGGTCCTGAGTGAATTAGCTCACGACTAGCGTGTGTTTCTGCCCAGGCTCATCATTCTGGGTCATGTATAATGCATTTGGCTTCTTCTGGCTGGTCAACATAACACAAGGCGATGTGCATCGTCTATGGGGAGGTTTATTACTGAATGGCTTTTCATATGGAGCACTGTAAAGACGATATGCTTTAGATGAGTCACCTTGTATGTTTAAGGAGGTAGGAACTGCCGGCTTGTGCAGATGGCGCTGAGTAACGGGATCCATAGATGGAGAAGAGGTGCTACAGTGCAGGGAGTGTCTCGTTCCATGTGTGGAAAATGGCTCCAGAGCAGATGTTAATGATTGACTGAGCATGTGGGCGTGGCCAAAGACCATAGTGTGAAGGAAGTTGCTGAATCTGCAGGTGTATGGAAGCGTACAGTCATACAGGTCTACCAGCAGTGGCTAAAATCCCAGTCTACAAGGAAATCTCCTCGGAATTGTGCCAGGGAAGGCATCCACCAAATCTGGACCAACTGTGCAATGCTTTAATGTAAGAGTGTCTGAACACTGATGTGGCTACATCCAGAAACTTGTTCAGTCCAAATCCAGTCACAGCTGTTGTTGGTGCTCGTGGAGGTATTACAGGCTATTAGGGATGTTTCAGACACAGGTGAGTAATTTTTGGGCCAGTGAGCTTATCTGGAAACATTAACACAGAGAGGGACCCTTAGGGCCTTCTAGGGCCTACCGGGAAGGCCTAATGATTGCTGGGGAAGGCATGTTTGTAATTACAGTCATGCTTCTATTTAACCTCTGCAAAGCTCCAGCTCTAATTCTGTTCCCTTGTTCCAAGTAGATTTAGCTAGCCAAGCTCTCCTATTGGTGTGGCCTTCAGGAGCTGACGTGTAGGCCTGGCACACTAGATTAGCCATCTGCCCAGGGTATTACAAAGTGACAGAGGAATCGACCAATCACATTTTGTTTTGCAATGGGAGGAGCCACTGTGGGCCTTCTGGAAGTTCTAGATGCATCACCGACTGTCAATATGAAGGGATACTCTAGTAGTAGATTCTCATAGAGGTCGATCGTTTTGTGTTGAAGTTGAAGTTGGCTGCAGGGGCTTTGCAGGCTAGTCTCTACATTGGGTCCTGGGACTCCTACGGATCTACGAACTGCACAGGCGAAGAGCCATGAGGAAGATCATGGAAGCTGCTGAAAAGGCTTCAGGTTGGCTCTGGTTAAGGAGGGGGGATACGCGGCGTAGTGCGCTACCTGGACACAAGTCGGAGCATGATAACCCCCGGTTGGGTCTCCCGGGTGAGGGTGTCTGATGTAAGACCCGAAACACCCAGTGACCCCGGATACATCACTGAAGATGTGTCCAGGTTGCACCACAAGGTGTATTTCAGAACTATATATCAGACGTATGGGGTTCAGATTTGGGTCAAACCTAACAAGAACACTTTAGCAACCACCTGGGATACCAAGTAAGCCTAGCAGTGCATTAAAGGTGCCATAGAACAGAAAACCATATGTACACTGTGATAGTTGAATATAGTACATGGACATGACATATTGCGAACCTCAGACACTGTTGTTTCTCCCTCAAATACAAATCTTGCCTTTACTATAGGGGTACAGTATAACAAACCTACACCACCAACGTTTACATACAACCACAACAACGGAGCAAAAGCAAAACTGTGGACTATGTGAGGAAATCCACCACACGTCAACTTTTCATCCCTTCCTAAGGGACCGAAATGTCAGTGTAGCTGATGTTCATCTTTAAACAAGGCTGGAGCTGCTTCCTATACAGCAGCTTCTTAATCTTATGTTCCGTTCCACCTTAAAAGGTGCCACATTTATATTCTGGTTCCTAGCAGTTGTAGCATTTAAGGTGGAATGGAAATTTTGCAAAACAACTTGGAGGCCAACAGGAGGCCCAACTTCAGCTCCCACATCTTTAACAGGACGACTATCCTGGACGACTTTAATTCAGAGCTCGGCACATTTCACTCCGGACAGTTTTCCAAACTCTTCCACAGTATGGAGCAGCAGCTTTACTCAGCGTTTAACCCTGGGGAGAGTGGAGAGAGGAGCAGCTCCACCTTTACTAGCATCACAGCCCCAACAGCAGCCTGTAAGTAGCAGCCATGCTGTGTGACTGTATCCGTGTTTGCTGGTTGAAGCAGATCATCTTAAACTGAGAGCTCCATAGTGAGGACCAGCTTTGATCTACTGTGTGTTGATGTCCAGATGGAAAGCCAGTAGCTAGTCTAGGTAGCGTTAGCTACTAGCATTAGTAGTAACTAGCATAGCTAACTAAACAGTATGAGGGCGGAGCTTGTTTACACAGAGGCTCATTTTATTTAGTCTATTTCTACATGTTGTGGCTGTGTGGTCATCGCTGCGGTGTCTCGCTGTTAACCAGCCAATCAGAGCAGAGCTCATCAGATTATTCATGAGCTCAGCAAACACAGGGAAAGCGATTCATTCCATTCTAGGGCCAGGTCCTAGGGTGAGGGTGTAAATACAGGGACCCGACTTGTCCCTGTGTTGCGCATTTACTGTCCTGAACCATGTTGTAGAGTGCAAGCAACATTCAGGCAGCGAGGCTCACGTTCTCCAGACCGAAACCTTATCCAGAACCCTGTGGACAGAGCACACTGGAGATGTAAAGCGAGGCTGCGTTTCATTGACATACTGAGCTCAACCTTTTTAGGAGATAAAGTTTCAAAGACATGCACCTCATCTCGAAGGAATTCCTTCACGGGTAGGTGTATAACTTGACTGCTGGAACGGCTACAGAGATAAATATGAGCCCGGAGATTTATTGATCAGTTGGGGCGGGGGGGGGTGTGTAGAGATGGGTCAGAGTTTCCAGCAGCTGGGCCGCTAACATTCGGTAGAGAGAGAAGAGAGACAGAGAGATAAAAATCCCCACCTGAGTCATTCACCTTTCCTCCTCACATTCATTTATTATGGAAGAGCGCATGCCGAAATGAGAGCTGCTTCCAAAACAGGCTCACTGCATCGCAATTCTCCATTTAGGAAGCAAAGCCGGAATAATCACAGCGTCCCAGCACTCGCTGTTTATTTATCTCCCAGTGTCACAGTCATATCCGCCGTTTGTTTGATTTGGCAACATTTCGGAATTTTTTCCTTTGTGCCAAAATGAGTTACAAGCCAGTGTCAGATTAACCCTCGGAGGGCTAGAGTTACTGACATCTTGCTATAATAATTCAAATGTAATTGCATTATTAACTAGGAACCTGATTTTCCCGAAGCAAACACGGAATGGCGGTGCAGGTTAAATGGTTCCCAATTCCTGCTAGGTTGTGGCTGCTTCAGGAGGAATGATGGGGGGGGAATAACATATAGAGGTGTGTGAGTCAGTATGGCTGGCGATTACAGTTTGGGGATCTGCCCTGAGTGAGTACATGCAGTGTGGTGGCTGTAGGTTAAAGGAGACAGTAGGGTTTGGGTGGGGCCGAAAATGAATGGGGCTCTATGAGAGAGAGGAAAAAAAGATAAACGGATGAGTGGGGGTTTAACTTGCACCGGGTTCGTGCTTGGGGATCTGCCCTGAGATGGTGTCCCAATAACGGTGTCTCTGGGTCCAGCAGAAGTGTAGTGGATGGGCATGCAGTTTTGCATCCCATTCATTCTTAATGGGAAAACTCTGGATACCAGTACACCATTCCCAATCAGGACAAGCAGTTAGGGGTTGGATCCGTGTTGGTGTCTTGGAAACTGCAGGACTAGACACATTAGATGCTTTAGTTCCCGGTTGGCTCTGCTTTCTGCACAATAAGGTCATATGCACAGCAGCAACGTTTCAGACTTGAGACGTTCCATGTCTGAGGGTTAACGTTCCTATGAAAACAGGGGTGGACCAGAAAAGAAAGCAGCGACTGTGTTGTTCCTGTGATTAATCTGCCTCCTGAATGCTGAATCATATCTGCGAAACCACAGCTCGCCAGTTTTACCTCCAGCTTTTTGTTTGCGCTCGGGGCGGCTTCTCACCAACATGTGAGAACCCGAGAGTGACTAGGCCTGATTTTGTACATCCCTCTTGAAAGAACTTGTGAATACCCATGGTCTGTCAGAAGTTTGGGGACACCCAGTGTTGCAAACACTGATACAAATACTGGCATACTGATACAAAAGAGGAAGAAGACTGTAGCGTCCTAATATTTAACTAGAGGACTAACTGTGGTTGCTAAGGGAGGAACAAGGGATGAATAAACAGCACATAGAGGAGAGAGAGTCAGTATGTCTCGGGTTGGGGATCTGTCCTGAGTCAGCGGAAGTTAGCTGGATTTCTAGATACCAGATATAGAGAATAGTGCTTGTATTCCCAAATCTGAGCTAAGAGGTACGCTAACGCTAGCCCGGTTGTATTAGCATGTGGCTCTTCAACAATAGCTTGGAAAACAAAACTGCCAGATCAGTGTTCAGGCAATACGTGCTCTTCAGACCACTTTGGTTAACATGAAGTGTTGAGGTTAACACCTAAAGGATTAGCACATGCGCTAATCATCAAACAAAAAAAACTGCACCCGGAAGGAATCAACCAATAGGAATGAAGCTTGGTGGGTAAGGCTGATACCGTGAGACATGCCAATGGTTCAAGTTTCATGCTCGGCTGTGCATGTGAGGTAAGCAAGAATGGGTCTTAACGCTGTACCTGACTGACCCAGCAGCCACGCTCGCAGACGATTGCCCTCCATCCTGTGCCAGTATATACACAGGGCAGTTACGACAACTGTCCTTAACACCACGTCACCGTCACCAAAGACTGCAGTGGTGTCGTACCAGACTGTCATGGAGTGACTCAGAATGGCAGCGGGTCATCTTCAGAGATGAGTCCTGCATTAGTCTGGGTGGAGGCGACCGCCGAATCCATGTGTGGAGGCACCGTGGTCAGCACCAAGATGAACGATTTGTTGTCACGTCCAGAAGGCCTGGTGTCACTCCACCCCTACCGCACCATCTGCAGGAACAGTCAGGATATTGAAGCTGCATAGGATGGATTATCACAGGACACCATTAGGAACCTCTACAGCTCCATACCGAGACGTGTGGTATGTTGGGTTAGCCTGACACCATACTGAGAGACAGACTTCTGTATGTGTAGCTCAGTAAATATTGATCATATCAGTCTAAATGTATCATCAGTTATTGATCCTGGTCACCTTTATCTTCCTTCCCAACAGCACCGCACTCCCACACCTCCTTCTGGGTGCAGCTACTGTATTGATGACGAGCGTATTGGCTTTATGCTTGCAGGTACGGTTTGTACTTCATTGAGAAAGTTCATATCCCCATAAGACACCATGTGTTCACAGACGCTTGATGGACACTGGGCCTTGAGTATCGAAATGTGGCTGTCATCAGATCAGCTTCAGAAGCTAACGCAGACTCCTTTACCCAGAGAAGCAGAGGCCCTGGTAGGCTGAGGTTTGGTGAGGCACGCCATGGGCCTGCTCACGCCCTGCTGCTCTCTGCCGAGCCTCCCAGACTTCGTGACAGAGTCTGCAAGACCTCACGTCATCACACACACACGCTTGCTCACTCCCTGTACCACGTCTGGACATGCTGAATGATCCGCACTTGGATCCAGACCACAGGCGGCCTTGCCGCAGCTGTGTGTGCCGGGCGCTGTCGGGGAAATTTCCAGCCAAATCTTTCTAAATGAAGACCGGAAAGCACGCACACGGACGAGGCCGTCTCCTTTCAGCAGCTCGGTGTAATGCTGTTAGCCTGGTTACTATTTAATCATGATTTATTTGCGGAGCTGCATGTCTCATTTCTGGTATTGTCTTGTCCACAAAGCAAGAACGAAAACAAGACGAGGAAAACTCATGCAGAGGAGCTCATAGCCAACCCATGCCCAGACAGTTTGCATGTACAGTGTTGATTTACTGAGTGAAGTATGTGTTCAGCTCTACATAGACCTCATTTACATATTATAATTTTATGTAAATGTTAATGTATTAGGGTAAAAACAATAAAATTTTCCCAAACCGCATTTGATGCTTTATTTATTCACCAGTAGGATAAATACAGAAAAGTTGTATTTATTTATTTATTTATTTATTTATTTATTTATTTATTTATGTTATTATTATTATTATTATAACTGACAGAGATTGTTTATGAACTATAATAAATTATGAACTATAATAAGTTTATGACCAGATAAATAATAATAATAATAATAATAATAATAATAACAACAATAATAATAATAATAATAACAATAATAATAATAATAATAGTAATAATAATAATAACAATAATAATATTATTATTTTTTATGAATAATAATAATAATAACAATAATAATATTATTAATATTAATATTAATATTAATAGTAATAGTGATAGTAATAGTAATAGTAACATTAATATTAATATTAATATTAATATTAATATTAATATTAATATTAATAATAATAATAATAGAATATTTATTTATGCATTTATTAATTGTTATAGCTTATTTTCACTTTAATACAGATATGTCATTTGACCAGGGCCCCCCAAACCGGCCAATGGATGTACATCAGTTAAACTGAAGACATTCAGCTCCACACTCCGCATTTTTTGGGTTGAGGGAAAGAAAGGAAAGACCATCCTAACCACCCAGAGACAGTGACAGAGACAGTGAGGCCTGTAATGCTCTCTCTGACTCATGGCCATGAATGAAATCATGTTTTACACCATGACCAAACTAGTCCCAGGTACAAACCGGAATGAGGTGAACTGGAAACAGCCCAAAGGATGACACAAACATGAGGGCCAGCGTGTGAATGCAGTTCTGTACTTTAGGGATGATTTTCCATTGTTAGTGTCCAGTTACAAAACATTCATCATAATAACATAAACTTCCTCTGAGGTTCCACAATAACTCATACCGGTTTTATCCTCAGCCAGTCACTAACAGGGCTCATTTCTGAAGTCTAACTCATACCGGTTTTATCCTCAGCCAGTCACTAACAGGGCTCGTTTCTGAAGTCTAACTCATACCGGTTTTATCCTCAGCCAGTCACTAACAGGGCTCGTTTCTAAAGCCTAACTCATACCGGTTTTATCCTCAGCCAGTCACTAACAGGGCTCGTTTCTGAAGTCTAACTCATACCGGTTTTATCCTCAGCCAGTCACTAACAGGGCTCGTTTCTGAAGTCTAACTCATACCGGTTTTATCCTCAGCCAATCACTAACAGGGCTCGTTTCTGAAGCCTAACTCATACCGGTTTTATCCTCAGCCAGTCACTAACAGGGCTCGTTTCTGAAGCCTAACTCATACCGGTTTTATCCTCAGCCAGTCACTAACAGGGCTCGTTTCTGAAGTCTAACTCATACCGGTTTTATCCTCAGCCAATCACTAACAGGGCTCGTTTCTGAAGTCTAATTCATACCGGTTTTATCCTCAGCCAGTCACTAACAGGGCTCGTTTCTGAAGTCTAATTCATACCGGTTTTATCCTCAGCCAATCACTAACAGGGCTCGTTTCTGAAGCCTAACTCATACCGGTTTTATCCTCAGCCAGTCACTAACAGGGCTCGTTTCTGAAGCCTAACTCATACCGGTTTTATCCTCAGCCAGTCACTAACAGGGCTCGTTTCTGAAGTCTAACTCATACCGGTTTTATCCTCAGCCAGTCACTAACAGGGCTCGTTTCTGAAGCCTAACTCATACCGGTTTTATCCTCAGCCAGTCACTAACAGGGCTCGTTTCTGAAGTCTAACTCATACCGGTTTTACTGGACCTCTAATTCACTTTGGTTCCAATGTTAACCAGTAACTACTGAAACACTCTGCTCCTGATAATAATTCACACCGGTTTCAGCGATAGCCAGTAACCAGTGCAGCCTATTCCTCAGCTGTAACTCCGACTGGTTTCGGTCTTAACCAGGTGACGGGTATGACTCATTTCTGAACTCTAACTCACATTGCTTTCAGTCTTATCCAGTTACTGACACTCATTCCCACTGGGCTCAGGCTCGTGAATCTGCAGGAGCGGAGGGTTAGGATGCTGGTGGTCTGGCGGAGGGGTGCGGGGGTTCGTTTGCAGGCCGCGTATGATTCTAATCATGTCAAAGCTCAGTCAGAGCTGTCTTTAATAACTCTCTGTGTACGGGACAAAGGCAAAGGGAACGCAGACCAGAACACTTAGGAAATTCCAGCAGGCCAGAGAAGGGAAGAAAAGCCCCAATCTGGTGGAATGTGTTTTAACATTTCCCCTTCACCCACACAAAGACGCTGCACACACACACACACACACACAGCTGCCCTTTGGAAAGTCAAGCTAGCCCACAGGACGCAGAGCAGCAATGGCAGGCAGGCCAGCTGCAGAGGGGGTGTCGGGAAAAAAAAGAAAGAAAATAAACATGCATTGAGAAAAAGAGAGAGCAAGAGTGGGATGAATCAAAGTGATCTATGGCCCAGCTTGAATGCAGGACTTTTCCAGTGGAGGTTTTCTCCACTGAGCCCGGTTATGACCATTTGTCAGTCGATACGCTGTTTACATTACATGTATGTGGAGCTTGCCACTGGTCAGCAAGAGCACTGTCGATCTATTCACCTCATTCTTGTTTTGGATCATATTCATATCAAAAACTAAGTTTCCAAAACTAGTGTTTAGCTACCAAGCACATGAGGCTCCTAACAACCACCTGGAAGACCTCCTGCTAGGGTTCCAACACTGTCCCCTTTAGATAAACAGCACTTCAGGCTCGCACCTTTCAGAGAGAGAGGAGAACATCAAGCTCCCCTCTAGCCTCAGATCTGAATATCTGTGTTTTACAAAGTGGTGGTTCTAGATATGTTTTCCAGGGGTGTCGAGGAGCTTCGGCTGGGTGCTCCGCAGGTCACTGATGCTACTGGTGATGAGGGAAGCGGAGTGTTGGAGACACATGTTCACAATGAGAAAGTGCGACATGGTGAGGGAGTTGAGGGGAACGTGTGAACAAGACGAGGGGGTCCTATCCACCAACGGCGTTGTAACCGATCCACCAACAGTTTAAAGGGAAAGAGCAACACCGGCTTTGGCCACTAGGGATTGATAATGAGCTATTGTGCTCGACGTGACGAAGCTAAAAGAATAAGAACCTTTGGAGGCCAATAGCAAGCAAACAAACAAACTTACTGTAGTTTGATGCCTCTGCCACATTTCCAGAATTCCAAAACTGAGTTTTTTCACAGTTTTTCACGCCCAATAAGGACTTTCCTTTTATGGCTTCGGTTCTGATGGACTGATTGTGAGATTGAGCCAAGGGACACAAGTTATTACTGCAGGAGTCCAGGTTTTCACCATACCTTTCTTCCTTATCTCATGGACTTAACAACCTTGGGGGTATTCCACAAAGCAGGATCTTTCAGTTAGCCAGATAGCTTAATCCCAAAGTCAGGACATTCTGATTGGACAGTCCTCTAATCTATGGATTTTAGTTATCTGGCTGAGAAACCCAGTTTTGTGGAATTACCCCCCATGTTGGTGAGGCTGATCCAGTTGGTCTAAAACAAAGACTCTTGGGGGGGCTACAGCCTAGGTGGACTTTCTGTATATCGCCTCTGTCCTAAGAAAAACGTGTATCTCCATTTTTGTTGATTTTTACTTTTTCATTTGATCACATGAGCTGCTCTTCACACTGGGTGGACATTTCGTGAGGAATGGAAATGTCCCAAAACTGCTTGGAAAGATGTCCAGTTCCATTAAGTTCCATTCAAATACAATGAGGATTTTGGCCTCTCCTGTAAAGTTGCCATGTTGGGGACACCTGTTTTTCATTGGACAGCGACAATATAAAGACACTTTGTTCGTAGTATATGACATGCTGGTCTTCAGCCTTCATTTTGTTGTGATTGTGTAGGAACTTTACCAACGCTGTTACACCAACACTCTCAGCACACCGAACAGAAGCCAATAATGTGGTAGAAATTGGTGGAAATCTGGATCTGGGGTGGCCAGTCTGATTTTAGCTGGAACTGGCCACTCAAGTCACCCACGTGCATGGTTATCTGTTCATCCTTCCACTGTGGGAGGACACCTCACTGCTATGGAGGTCTGAAAGGATGTGTAGCTTCTCAGTGAGAAAAGGAGATCAATCAATCAATCAGAAAAATGGACTGACCACCTCAGAGTCCAGAACCTCAACACCACTAAATGTGTATATATACTGAAAACACTGAACAATGAATGACTAGAGTGGGATTGAAAATGATGAGGGTGGTCTCTGATTTTTGCACTGGACTGTATATGACCCTAATCGAATGCTACATCATGATGGGCTGGTTGTCTATATGCATTCAAAGCCTAATCTCGAACTTGAAAGGCTGTTTTAAAGTTTGAGAATCTCCGTAGACCTAGACATGTAATTTAGTCCAAGATCAGTCCTAATCTGTGTCTGGAAAACCAGCCCCAATAATTTATAGCTTTGCAGGCCTATGTTTTCTATGCAGTGTATGTCTGTGGTCAAAGATCAAAGGTTGCAGACACACACTCTTATTCAAGCAAAGCCAGATGACTATGACTGCATGTGTGAGGCCTCCAGTATCACCCTGGTATGAAATCTCAAACAGACACGAGTATTTGTGCGGAAGACTGAGCAGGGTGTGCTGCTCTGGGGCAAAAGAAAGGCGAAACGTACCTAGACACAGCCACGGACCGGCTAATTATACACCCCGGTAACCTGTGGTTAACCTACAGGAAGGTAGAGCTCATAAAGTGGCTTATAACAAGGTAGAATAAGGACAAGGTGGGTGTTTCTAATAAAGTGGCCAGTGAGTGGAGGTAGAGGGTAGGTGTTTCTAATAAAGTGGCCAGTTAGTGAAAGCACAAGGTGGGTGTTTCCAATAAAGTGGCCAGTGAGTGGAAGCACAAGGTGGGTGTTTCTAATAAAGTGGCCAGTGAGTGGAAGTAGAAGGTAAGTGTTTCTAATAAAGTGGCCAGTTAGTGAAAGCACAAGGTGGGTGTTTCTAATAAAGTGGCCAGTGAGTGGAAGTAGAAGGTAAGTGTTTCTAATAAAGTGGCCAGTTAGTGAAAGCACAAGGTGGGTGTTTCTAATAAAGTGGCCAGTGAGTGGAAGCACAAGGTGGGTGTTTCTAATAAAGTGGCCAGTGTGTAGAAGCGGAGGGTAGGTGTTTCTAATAAAACGGCCAGTGTGTAGAAGTAGAGGGTTGGTGTTTCTAATAAAACGGCCAGTGTGTGGAAGCAAAGGTTAGGTGTTTCTAATAAAATGGCCAGTGTGTAGCAGTAGAGGGTCGGTGTTTCTAATAAAACGGCCAGTGTGTAGAAGTAGAGGGTCAGTGTTTCTAATAAAACTGCCAGTGTGTAGAAGTAGAGGGTCAGTGTTTCTAATAAAACGGCCAGTGTGTAGAAGCGGAGGGTAGGTGTTTCTAATAAAACGGCCAGTGTGTGGAAGCAAAGGTTAGGTGTTTCTAATAAAATGGCCAGTGTGTAGAAGCGGAGGGTAGGTGTTTCTAATAAAATGGCCATTGTGTGGAAGTAGAGGGTCGGTGTTTCTAATAAAATGGCCAGTGTGTGGAAGTAGAGGGTCGGTGTTTCTAATAAAATGGCCAGTGTGTAGAAGCGGAGGGTAGGTGTTTCTAATAAAATGGCCAGTGTGTGGAAGTAGAGGGTCGGTGTTTCTAATAAAATGGCCAGTGTGTGGAAGTAGAGGGTCGGTGTTTCTAATAAAATGGCCAGTGTGTGGGTGAGAAGGTCTCGTACTGTACAGCTGAACCAGTAGGGTAGATGGGCCTTCAGTAAGCTGTGGAGGTAAGTACGAATATGAGGTGGAGGTTTCTGTTGAACCAGACGGGTGAAACAGTGTTCTAGATATCTGTCTCCTCTGTGTTGAACCATCCAGGTTTGGACAGGGCAGCTTTAGTGTTCCCGCTTGGAGCTCCTCTTCAGACTAAACGTATGTGAAAGCCATCTGTACAGCCTTTATACCTCCATTTGAAACTCACAGGAGGGAGTAATCAGAGCCTGCACTGGCTACTCTGCTAATTCATAACAATCAGACGCAGTCTAAACACAGCCCTCTGCACTCCGGGGCCACGTTAGGGCACATTTCCTCACATACATATATATATATCAGCTCCGCGTGCTCTCTCTCTGTACTCCCCTGATGTTTAAGTGGAGATGTTGGGCAGGTACCGAGACTCAGGATTACTCAGCAATGACTTTACAATGAGTTTCTGAATGTACGTGAGTTAACTCATCCTCTACGGAGAACACACTTCTGCTCATTCAGTTACTGAGTTTAGCACACTGGAAGAGTAATGTGTGGCCTGTGTAAAAGTTATGGCACGTGTGATTCAAGATAATCACTGTTTAATTCTTTACAGTATGTTAAACTCGGCAAATAATGGAGGATGGAAAATGCTCCCTGTAATTTCCCCAGCAAATCACAGTCGACTTCCCCTTTAACGTCAGTCACAGAAAGCTCCGCCAAAACTGTCAACCAATCACAGTAAACTTCTTCTACACTGTCAACTAATCACAGTAAACTTCTCCAACACTGTCAACCAATCACAGTAAGCTCCTCCAACACTGTCAACCAATCACAGTAAAGTTCTTCTAGACTGTCAACCAATCACAGTAAGCTCCTCCAACACTGTCAACCAATCACAGTAACCTCCTCCAACACTGTCAACCAATCGCAGTAACCTCCTCCAACACTGTCAACCAATCACAGTAAAGTTCTTCTAGACTGTCAACCAATCACAGTAAACTCCTCCAACACTGTCAATCAGTCACAGTAAGCTCCTCCAACACAGTCAACCAATCACAGTAAGCTCCTCCAACACAGTCAACCAATCACAGTAAGCTCCTCCAACACTGTCAACCAATCACAGTAAACTTCTCCTACACTGTCAACCAATCACAGTAACCTCCTCCAACACTGTCAACCAATCACAGTAAACTCCTCCAACACTGTCAACCAATCACAGTAAACTTCTCCAACACTGTCAACCAATCACAGTAAACTTCTCCTACACTGTCAACCAATCACAGTAAACTTCTCCTACACTGTCAACCAATCACAGTAAACTTCTCCAACACTGTCAACCAATCACAGTAAACTCCTCCAACACTGTCAACCAATCACAGTAAACTTCTCCAACACTGTCAACCAATCACAGTAAACTCCCCTACACTGTCAACCAATCACAGTAAACTTCTCCAACACTGTCAACCAATCACAGTAAACTTCTCCAACACTGTCAACCAATCACAGTAAACTCCTCCAACACTGTCAACCAATCACAGTAAGCTCCTCCAACACTGTCAACCAGTCACAGTAAGCTCCTTCAACACTGTCAACCAATCACAGTAAACTCCTCCAACACTGTCAACCAATCACAGTAAGCTCCTCCAACACTGTCAACCAATCACAGTAAACTCCTCCAACACTGTCAACCAATCACAATTGTGCAGTTGGGCCTTCCCTGGCACAATTCCGAGGAGAATTCCCTGTAGACTGGGATTGTAGCCACTGCTGGTAGACCTGTATGACCGTACGCTTCCATACACCTGCAGATTCAGCTACTTCCTTCACACTATGGTCTTTGGCCACGCCCACATGCTCAGTCCCTCCTTTTAGCCAATCATTAACATCTGCTCTGGAGCGTTTACCACACATGGAACGAGACATTCCCTGCACTGTAGCACCTCTTCTCCATCTATGGATCCCATCACTCAGACCCGCAGGGGTTTATTTGTGCAGCGCCATCTGCAGGAGCCTGAAGCTACTACCACCTTAAACATGCAAGGTGACTTACCCAGCATTCACTTGGAGGAACATCAGCAGTATCTATCCATATACCTGAGTAATGGAGTTGTGTAGTGTGACACCTCTGGTCTTATGCAAGCATCAGATCTCCAAAATATGCTCACCTGCACCAGCGTTAGCTTAGCGCTCACATACTACTAGAAACCCCATAAGGAGGCTAGCAGAAACTAGCATTGCCGTAGAGGGGCGTGTTTGTGGTTCTGTCGGTTCTAGAGTTTCATTCATTCATTTATTTGTACTTTCAGAGGGTCTGGTGTGTGTATATGAATAGTGGAATGGATCCCTGGTGGAGAGCGGAGGGTGGGGTTGTGGGGGTGGTGCAGTGACTCTACGTGTTAAATATGAAAATATATAAAGGCATAATGTGTTCAGTATGCATACTTGACGGAAACCATATGAAAAGGGGGCCAGACAAAGAACCTTCTGTGCTCTCGTCCACACCCCCACCGCCCCCCCACCTTTCCCTCAGCAGACAGAGGGAGAGGGAGAAGAATGAGAGCGGGAACGAGAGAGAATGGCAGAGGGACGGAGGAGAGAGAATGACGGAGAGAGAGAGAGCGAAAGAAAGACAGAATGCGAGGAGGAGAACGCTAGAGAACAAAAGAGAGAGTGAGGGAAGCAGGGGAAGAGGGAGTGAGAGAGAAAGAGAGAGAGAGAGAGAGAGAGAAAGAGGAGGAGAACAGAAGGAGGGTCTGAAAAGGGGCAGTGCGTACGGGCTGTCACACATTTCCACACACCGAGCCGCAGGAGAGCACAGGTGAGTCTGCGGGTCTGTTTGCTGAACCGAACTGGGAAGCCGATAGCGAGGCCGTCCTGTCCGGGTTCTATCAGAGGGCTGACTCACCTGGGGGACGCTTAGCCCCCTCCTCTGTAGTCCTAGGTGAAGAATGCATGTGACTGTATCCAGGGGGGAATGATCTCTGAGTGAACGTCCGGGCTGGGGGTAGACTCCAGACTGCGCCTGATCTCAGGTCAGGGAATGAGGGGGTAGCTTCTTCATCGTGCCTGTGCGTGCATCTGTTCAGCTGAAAGCACTCAGTGCTTGCCTCTTTGTTTGTTGGCTGTGCGTATAGCACGGGCTCCTGGTCTCCAAAAGTTCCAAGTCACATGCCATATTAATAATGGCTGCTACTTTATCACTGTAGCTGATTGTGCATTGATTTGAATAACCTAGTGAAATAATAAACAGCATGTAAATATGAATAGGAATATATTTAATATACTAGAAATGTACTTTAATATGTACTTAAGTGTCTCTAAAAGAACTTAAGTGGTGTCCTACAGTACAGTTAGTTGTATTTAAGTATATATTTAATAACACTAATATCTATAATTAGCATAGTACATCGTATATTGAAACTGGGATGGTTTATTCCAATATGGGTGGGACCAACATGAAGCCATCACCTGTCTGTAATGATCTGTAGCTAATCTATTCGTTTCTGTTGAGTTATTTGATTGACACTTTTGAAATACGAGGTATGTTGGGATGTTGGTGGTTATTATAAAGTTATAGATTTATTAAATAGTCATCTAGTGAGCTCAGTATCCATCACGGACCTTATCATCCGTTAACACAGCTCTTTCCTAATAACTTCTAATCGTATGACCTCATATAATAGAGCCATGCTAATGCATTCACAGCTGTATCCAAACGTCCAGGCTTCCCCAGAGCCCCCAAATCGACGTCTGGGGTTTCTACTGTACATTTGATTGACATGTCCCAGTGTATGGGATGCCTCTGATTTCCAAGGCCTTAATCACCCAGGGTCGGAATGGTTTGACGGGTCACGTCTGATGTTCAGTTCTCTGACTCTTCAAATCTTCAACTAACGCTCAACCACCATCTGCACTTGTAAGGGGCTTAAGGATCTGAAAGCTGAGCTAGGCGATGCCCCCCAAGCAGGAGCGAGGCTTTCGAACAGATCAGGGCTTTCAGCTCACACTCTCCTCTGTTAGGAATGTCGGGAACGGTGGAAGGCAAAGCAAAACCCCCATATGACTACAAATGACCTGTAGGGAGGTTTAGAGGGGACAGGGAAATAAGGGTCTGCACTCTGAGACCTCCACTCTCAACTCTCTGGATATGATGTTACCTAGTGGTCAGGAGGCTGCGGTAGTGCGTAACCATATAGATGAGTCCCAGTTGGCTCCTTACTCCCGTCTCCATAGTGACCATGTGAGATACGAAACTTGAACTTGGACACAACATGAGAGCAGTATATGTCCTGTAGGGAACTGGGCTCATGTGGCTGAATCCCAGACACCTCTAGTTAGACACAGTATGCACTCGATTAGCGCTGGAGACCTACAGGGTGCGCTACAAAGGGAGTAGGGAGCTGTTTGAGATTCAGACCTGGCGAACATTAAATCAAGGGAGATTTGTGGAGCTGGAGAGATGTGAGCAGCCCGAACGTGAGCTCGTGGGACGGGGGGTAGTAACTTCAGGCTCCTGCAGATGGTGCTACATGAGGATGATGGGGCTATAAAGACCTGTGGGGTGAGTGAGGGGGGCCTTGACTCCTCAGATGGATGCTACAGGAGATTGGAGTGCACTGGCAGCGTTCTGCCGTGCAGCGTTGCCTGCCAAGCAGGAGAGAGGCTTTCGAACATATCGGTGCTTCCAGCTCTCACACTCCTCTGTTAGGAATGTCGGGAACGATGGAAGGCAAAGCAAAACTCCCATATGACTACAAATGACCTGTAGGGAGGTACTACAGGTACATCCCTACCTACAGGGTGCGCTACAAAGGGATGATCCAGGCATGATCTGCATGGGAACGCCATCATCGTAAAAGAGACCTCCGGTGACCTCCTGCCAAAGGTCATCACCTGAAGTATGCAGAACAACATCTAGATAGGCCAGAGGCAGTGCTAGTGGAGCTCCTTAGCCACCATCACCGAAGACATGCTTTGGGTGAGGTGAAGGAACAGCATTGGCGATAAGAACACCTTGCCAAGTGTCAGGCTTGGAACTGGAGCCGTCTCGCTTTGGGGTCGTTTGGTAGCCAGTGGCACAGGAAACACTGCACGGCTAGATGGAAAGACTGGGTTCCTTTAAATATCAGCAGACCCTGGAAACAAATGTGCCACAATCAGTCCGGAAACCGAAGCTGGAAAGAGACAGAAAGCTTCCATGACTGGACAGTGATCGAAATCCAACAGCGTGAGGCATGTTAGGAAACGCAGGCTGAGGCTTTTCCACAGTTGTTGAACCTCATTGGGAATCCGCGGGTGGATCCTAAACATGCTGGCGGCCCAGGAATATGGCAGAACCAGGCCCGTTCTGCAAGGAAGCGTGGCTGAATATTCCTGAACACGGAAGGAAAGAGTGCAAGCTGGGTCTGGCAGAGTGGGTGTTGTGAGGTACTGACTCAGCAGGGTGTTAAGATCATCTCGCGTACAGTAACTCTGCCTTATCGTTTACAGATTGCGCAATAGCGGCCGTGTTTACTCCTTCGCGATAGCGTCTGTTCTCGGGTCGGTGCACGCCGTAGGTTTGGTCTTTGTGTGGTTGCTGTGCTGGAGCTGGGAGGTGGTGTGCAGTAACAGGAGAGTCAATAGAGTATGTATCCGGTGCGGCGGTATCTTAGCGACCGCCATGAGTAATGACTTATACATCAGCCGCCGAGCTGCAGACGGCAGCGGGCTGCTAGGCATCTGGCTTTGCTCCGCCTCGCCGCTCCTGTACCTGCGGGATTATGCAAGGCCCTGCTAACCCTCCTGCAAACGCCAGGCTTATTACTCAGGTATCATATGCAAAGACCTGCAGACCAGCGGCGTGCTGTCCGGTGACAACAAGAGGGGTGCAGGGTGCGGTAACAGCCTCAACTCTTCTGGAAAAGCTTTACACTAGATGTTGGAACATTGCGGTAAGGATTTGATTGCATTCAGCATTCACAAGAGCACTAGAAAGATCAGGTACTGGTACTGATGTTGGAACATTGCTGTGAGGATTTGACTGAGTGTCAGTTAGGTCAGGTACTGATGTTGGAACATTGCTGTGAGGATTTGATTGCATTCAGTATTCACAAGGGCATTAGGTACTGATGTTGCAACACTGATTGAGCATCACTGAGGTCAGCTACTGATGTTGCACCATTGCTGTGAGGATTTGATTGAGCATCAGTGAGGTTGGGTAATGATGGTGCACCATTGCTGTGAGAATTTGATTGAGCATCAGTGAGGTCAGGTACTAATGTCGCACCATTGCTGTGAGAATTTCATTGAGCATCAGTGAGGTCAGGTACTAATATTGGACCATTGCTGTGAGGATTTGATTGAGCATCAGTGAGGCCAGGTACTGATGTTGGACCACTACTCTCAACATTTGATTGAGCATCAGTGAAGTCAGCTACTGATGTTTGGGCATTGTTGTGAGGATTTGATTGAGCATCAGTGAGGTCAGGTACTAATGTTGGACCATTGCTGTGAGGATTTGATTGAACATCAGTGAGGTCAGCTACTGATGTTTGGGCACTGGTGTGAGAATTTGATTGAGCATCAGTGAGGTCATGTACTGTTGTTTGGGCATTGCTGTGAGGATTTGATTGAGCATCAGTGAGGTCAGGTACTGTTGTTGGACCATTGCTGTGAGGATTTGATTGAACATCAGTGAGGTCAGCTACTGATGTTTAGGCATTGGTGTGAGAATTTGATTGGGCATCAGTGAGGTCAGGTACTGTTGTTTAGGCATTGGTGTGAGGATTTGGTTGAACATCTGGGAGGTCAGTTACTGGTGTTTGGGCATTGGTGTGAGAATTTGATTGAGCATCAGTGAGGTCAGGTACTGACGTTGGACCCCTTACAGAGAGACATCTAACAGGGAGCAGCATGAATGATAAGGGGTATGAATCTGCCCTCTTCATTCTCTAATGTTGGACTGATTTCACTCCTACAGTGCTACAGTGGCTTCCTATCGCCTCTTCAGATACAAAGCAGTCTGA
>JAMWET010005061.1:55000-97500 GCA_024036415.1 Prochilodus magdalenae | reverse complement strand
CAATTTTTTTGAGTCATGGTTCCTCTCGGTGCTCCTCATGTTCTTAGCGACGTTCTCCTTTTGAGTCATGGTTCCTCTTAGTTCTCCTTATGCTCTTAGCGACTTTCTCCTTTTGAGTCATGGTTCCTCTCAGTGCTCCTTGTGCTCTTAGCGACATTCTCCTTTTGAGTCTTGGTTCCTCTAGGTGCTCCTCATGCTCTTAGCGACGTTCTCCTTTCTCCTTTCTTCATTGCCTTAAGGACTTCTGTTTGAGTCTTGGCTCCTCTCTGCGGTTCTCCTTCCTGTTCCTGGTTAGATTTTCCTCCTGAGTCTCCTCAGTCTCCTTCTTTGACACTCATTACAGGGCTGCAGCCACAGTTCTGGAAAGCCACTCTGGGACACGTCTGGTACAAAAGGCCGTCTATAAATAAGACTGAGCTGAAACAGTTGACTGCAGTCCTGGCTCTGACAGGGCTTTGTGCTACACCCACGGCTGTCAGTGGTTCTCCCGATGGCATGCAGACCACTCCCACCTGCCACTAATGCACCTGGTCCAGCCAACCGATGGTCTTCTGAGGACGGTATTTTACAGGAGCAGATGTGGTTGAACCTAAGCTCTACAGGACGGACAGGTAGATTGTCAGGACCCCCGGAGCAGGGCTGGGGTCCACCGCGCTGTATCATCGTTTCCCTACAGCATTCCTAATACGGACCATAATGACAGGAGCACTGCGGAAGGTACTTTAGAACCGGCAGGCCTTTGATACCTAATCCTGTTCCTTTGATGCTGAAGATATCCGAACCGGCCTCCTTGCGGTTACGGTCGTAGTGCCTGGCGTGGTTGTGGTTGCACTGAAGTTTCCTTTATGTACTGGAGCAGTCGTTGCTGTCTTGGCCTGGTCCTTCAAAGTGTGAAGAACCGAAATGAATCATTCAGGAGACAAAAGAGCCTTCCCGGGTCTTTACATGGCTGCATCCTGAACTCCATGACCCCAAACAACCTGTTTTTGATGAGTACGGTGGTCCGTACGGGCCTGGAATGAATGCAGCGGGAGCTCTCGAGCTTGCCTGGAAGTGATAAACGCTAATGGCTACCATCAAAGGACCCATCTCCCGATAGCCAATCTGAACAATGCAGCTGCTTTTCACTCTGATCTAAAGGCCATTGTGGACAACTGGGTTTGTTTGAGTCAATTGTCTTCAATTTAGGGCTGACATCACGAGGCGTGGGGGGTGTGATGTGTCTGTTCACAGCTAGAGCAGGAGCAGAAGGGGGAGTTTGTCCGTGTGTAGGCTGTAATCAGAGTTAACCGCTTGGGAAACATTGATAAACCGTGGTTGCTAGGGTTGCCATCTTTCAGAAATAAAAAATAAAGGACGGGGGCGTGGTCATGTGTGAGTGACATGTCTTTGAAAGCGTGTCCAGTTTACGATCTGATTCCGTGTTGTTTGGGGGAGAGTGTGATCAATCATGTGTGACACATGTGTTTGTCGGACATGTATGGTAAAATGAAACAAAGGCCGTCCCGTACTTGAGCTGATTCCGGGGATCATACATGTATATAGGATATTTATGGAAATACGGAACAAATTTACAGACATTTACGGAAATACGGAACAAGTTTACAAACATTTACGGAAATACGGAACAAGTTTACAGACATTAACGTAAATACGGAACAAATTTACGGACAATTACAGAAATACGAAACAAATTTCAGGACATTTACGGAAATACGGTACAAATTTACAGACATTTACGTAAATACAGAACAAATTTACGGACATTTACGGAAATACGGAACAAATTTACAGACATTTACGGAAATACGGAACAAGTTTACAGACATTTACGTAAATACGGAACAAATTTACAGACATTTACGTAAATACGGAACAAGTTTACAGACATTTACGGAAATACCGAACAAATTTACAGACATTTACGGAAATACAGAACAAGTTTACAGACATTTATGGAAATACAGAACAAATTTACAGACATTAACGTAAATACGGAACAAATTTACAGACATTAACGTAAATACGGAACAAATTTACGGACATTTACAGAAATACGGAACAAATTTTCGGACATTTACGGAAATACGGAACAAATTTACGGACATTTACGGAAATACGGAACAAATTTACAGACATTTACGGAAATACGGAACAAATTCACAGACATTTACGGAAATACGGAACAAATTTACGGAAATACGGAACAAATTTACAGACATTTACGGAAATACGGAACAAATTCACGGACATTTACGGAAATACGGAACCAATTTACGGTCATTTACGGAAATACGGAACATGTTGCGTCCCATGTTGGTTTTAAGACGGGACGCAACATTTACTTGCCAAATAAAGGGCAATTCTGTATTTTACGGGACGGGTAGCGACCCTAGTGGCTACTAGAGCTGGGCCTTCAATTCGGGTCTTCAACGTCAAACCTCCAAAGGCTACAGACTATTTAAAAGCTCTTCTATTATGATACCAGTTCCTGCTAGTTCTGTGTTGGGGTTTTAGGAGTGTGTTAGCACTAAGCTAACTTCAATTAGCATTAACATGCTGATACGTTTAGACTGATACGGACGATATTTACTGAGCTACACATACTGACGTAGCGTCTCTCAGTATGGTGTCGGGCTAAGCCAACATGCCTAATGGCTCGGCATAGGGTTGTAGAAGTTTCTAATGGTGTCCTGTGATAATCCATCCCATGCAGCTTGAATATTCTCACACAGTTCCTGCAGAGTTTGGGATAGGTTTGGAGGCAGAGTGACCCCAGGCCTCATATGGGTCTGTGTGCATGTAGTCCTGCATGGTGCAGCCGTCTGACAATGGTGCTAGTGCTAACAGGATGACTCATGGAGTCAGGTACAGTGATAAGGCCCGTCCCTGCCTAAGTCAAAGGCACAGCTGAGCATGAAACTTGAATCATCGGCATGCCTTACGATAGGACCTTTCCCCATCTCTAACGACTAACAGGATCTTGGTTAAGCCGTTGCTGTATTTGGAGTCAGTCGTGCATGTAAACTTCTGGAAGGCCTAGGTTAGGTTTTTCTCTCTAGAAGGTTCCACCCATTGGAGGTAAAATCATTATTGGTCTATTTCACTCTCAGTTAATTTAATTCTTGGACTCCTATTCATCTTCAGACTTCACTACTCTCCTAAACATGCAAAAATCCACTTTTGGTTCTCTGAAGAGCATTTCTATTAGAGAACTGGTTTCTATTGGTGATTCTGTAGAGCAGTGGTTGGGCGATAAGTCTGGAACACAACTTCTGGTTGGGCGATAAGTGGGTAACACAGGCTCTGGTTGGGCGATAAGTGGGGAACACAGGCTCTGGTTGGGTGATAAGTCGGTACCACAGGCTCTGGTTGGGCGATAAGTCGGTACCACAGGCTCTGGTTGGGCGATAAGTGGGGAACACAGGCTCTGGTTGGGCGATAAGTGGGGAACACAGGCTCTGGTTGGGCGATAAGTTGGGAACACAGGCTCTGGTTGGGCGATAAGTTGGGAACACAGGCTCTGGTTGGGCGATAAGTTGGGAACACAGGCTCTGGTTGGACGATAAGTCAAGAACACAGGCTCTGGTTGGGCGATAAGTGGGGAACACAGGCTCTGGTTGGGCGATAAGTCGGTAACACAGGCTCTGGTTGGGCGATAAGTGGGGAACACAGGCACTGGTTGGGCGATAAGTGGGGAACACAGGCTCTGGTTGGGCGATAAGTGGGGAACACAGGCTCTGGTTGGGCGATAAGTTGGGAACACAGGCTCTGGCTGGGCGATAAATGGGGAACACAGGCTCTGGCTGGGCGATAAATGGGGAACACAGGCTCTGGTTGGGTGATAAGTCAGGTACACAGCCTCTGACTGGTCGATAAGTCAGGTACACAGCCTCTGACTGGTCGATAAGTCAGGTACACAGCCTCTGACTGGTCGATAAGTCAGGTACACAGCCTCTGACTGGTCGATAAGTCAGGTACACAGCCTCTGACTGGTCGATAAGTCAGGTACACAGCCTCAGACTGGTCTATAAGTCAGGTACACACAGGCTCAGGTTGGGCGACTGGTCTATAAGGCTCAGGTTGGGCGACAAGTAACACAGCCTCTGACTGGTCGATAAGTCTGGTACACAGCCTCTGACTGGTCGATAAGTCAGGTACACAGCCTCAGACTGGTCTATAAGTCAGGTACACAGCCTCAGACTGGTCGATAAGTCAGGTACACAGCCTCTGATACTCTGTTATCTGGGCATTGCGGGATTGGAGCCGGTTGGTTTCCTACTGAATCACAGCGATGGAGAATTCCGGCTGATTTTCTTAATTTCACCTTATGAATTATTGCACCTCAGAAGACATACACAGATCTGAGGGTTCTCCACTCGTGTGAGAGGAGGTGACGGTGACGGATAGCGTCTCGCCTCGCATACCTCCAGGCTATCGTTCTACAGGTTACAGGAGACCCAAGCCAGGCTAGGTTAGAGGTGATTCACGCCCTGCAGGTTGTTTTCCTTTTCCCCTGAAACTCTGTCTGGACCTGGTGCAGTCTGTGGCTTCTCAGTGCACAAAAGCTTATGCAGCAGAACGGAGCGTGAGTGCACATTCTTGGGATATTTCCAGTTTGCCGACACCCAGAAATCATTCGAGGCCGTTTGGAGACGAGGAACAGGGCTTTATCACATTTCAGCCCCTAATTAGGCAACACCTAGTTGCCGTTTGCCACCCTTTCCTTCTCTTCAGTCGACAGAAAAATGAATTTGGCATTGTTGCGTTACAGGAGTAGGAAATTCAGCCCATTCTTTCCGACAATAACTCGCTGGGAGGGGTGTCATTTCCACAGATGATTGGAAAAATATTAATGAAACCAACGGAAACGTCCCTCCTTTAGCTGGGTACAACGAGAACCCCGCCACGTAGGTGGCGTACGCAGTGGGCACCCTTTATAGAGCATCCTGTATTCTGATTCCCGCTTTTCTCTTTCAGGTGGGAGTGGATGAGGAAGCCATCCCAGCTACCGGTGCCCCCGCTGCAGTGGGAATTCTAGGACCATCAAGAAGACTAGAGTGGCCTAATCTGAGCAGCACAAATAAGCCCGCCATCAACTCTGGCACGGATCTCGGGAATGCTGAGCCACCCAGGGCGAATCTGTCAGTACTGCGAGGAGAGAGAGGGATTACAACGTCAAGAGCCTGTTTGTATTATCAACGTTCCCATAAACCCTTAATGAAATAAGGGTCTCTTGAACATTGATATTCAGAACAGCCCGAGCGACCTTTCAGCTGAATGGTGGCTCGGTGCGCTGAAGAAATCACAGGAAGCCCCCGAGGGTTGCCCTTCTTTTCAGACATTGTTGAAACATTTCAAGAGCGAGGGGCGTGCACGTGTCTTTTGAGAGCCGCGTCCAGCCTCCCGCTCGTTGTGCTACACTGAAGGGGGCGGGTAGAAGAAAGAGAGAGGAAAACAAATGTCTGGATCACCGAAGGAAAACAGACCCGAGCAGAACAGTGGATGGTGTTTCAGCCTGTAGCGGATCTGAACGCAAATTGCGAAATACCCTTGGCTCCTGTCCATGGGAACGGATCCAGGGTGCATCCGAAAGAGAAAGGGAGGGAGTCTCGCAGGACGGTCCAGTTAGAGCTTGAGTAATATCGCGGGGAGTAGACGGCAAAGCGAAAGCGTGCCTTTTCAACACTTCCCTGTCTTCCCAAACGGATTACTCCGGAGAGAAAGCTGCAGGCAGATGGAGAGGCCAAGCCTTATCTTCTGATCCTGCTTGGGGGTCTTGAGGGCAGCACAAGGTCTGAGCCGCAAGAGACTCCCCCACTTCTGGGCCATCTCCAATCAAACCCAAGCGAAGAGCTTTCGCTCAAGCCCAGGCAAGCAGGCGAGCGGGACTCGGCAGACGGGGAGACTCTCTTTCCTTCATAAACACTGAAAACAGGTCCTGCAGAAGACACCGTCAGCCCCAGGCCAGCAGGAAGGGATGGAGAGGGGCCACAACCCCATCAGGCAAGAGGTCAGCTGGACTGGGCCTGGAGCCATGACCCTGACAGGGACAGCCCAAGAGGAGGTGATCTCCTGTGTGGACAGCGGGAACGGGACTAGTCCTCATGGCTGGGAGAAGGAGAAAGAAAAGCACAGCTGGGTCAAAGTGAAGCCACCAATCACCCCCGGCACCAACCAGCCGGGACGCAGAACGAGTAAGTACCTCTCTTACGTAGAAGAAGGTTCTGCTGTTGCCCCAGCTCTGGCCCACATGACTCATCAGCTAATCAGCTACTGGATGTGGGAAAACACTCAAAGGTGCAGGACATGTGATCTCCAGGACCCCTTTACTGGGACCCTGTGAGTGAGGGATCATATGTAGGTTGGCAGAGTCTTCAGGAGGTCCACCCTGGGAACGCCAAGTGCTTCAAAATGTAAACAGAGCACAGAGCTAAGAAAGCAGCTCGAGACTACACTTACAGTGGATCAGTATCTCAGCTGTGCTATTGTGCTGGGAGCTCAGCTGTATCTGCTAATAGCTAACCAGCTAAGGGTCCCTATTAAGCAGCGGCACAAAACGAATAGTTCACAGGTAGTTCACTCTCTGTTGGTAGTTCACCCTCTGCTGGTAGTTCACCCTCTGCTGGTAGTTCACTCTCTGCTGGTAGTTCACCCTCTGCTGGTAGTTCACTCTCTGCTGGTAGTTCACCCTCTGCTGGTAGTTCACCCTCTGTTGGTAGTTCACCCTCTGCTGGTAGTTCACTCTCTGCTGGTAGTTCACTCTCTATTGGTAGTTCACCCTCTGCTGGTAGTTCACTCTCTGCTGGTAGTTCACTCTCTATTGGTAGTTCACCCTCTGCTGGTAGTTCACTCTCTGCTGGTAGTTCACTCTCTGCTGGTAGTTCACCCTCTGCTGGTAGTTCACTCTCTGCTGGTAGTTCACTCTCTGCTGGTAGTTCACCCTCTGCTGGTAGTTCACTCTCTCTGTTAGTACCCTCTGTTAGTTCACCCTCTGCTGGTAGTTCACTCTCTGCTGGTAGTTCACCCTCTGCTGGTAGTTCACCCTCTGCTGGTAGTTCACCCTCTGCTGGTAGTTCACCCTCTGTTGGTAGTTCACTCTCTGCTGGTAGTTCACTCTCTGCTGGTAGTTCACTCTCTGTTGGTAGTTCACCCTCTGCTGGTAGTTCACCCTCTGTTGGTAGTTCACTCTCTGTTGGTAGTTCACTCTCTGCTGGTAGTTCACTCTCTGCTGGTAGTTCACCCTCTGCTGGTAGTTCACTCTCTGCTGGTAGTTCACCCTCTGCTGGTAGTTCACTCTCTGCTGGTAGTTCACTCTCTGCTGGTAGTTCACCCTCTGCTGGTAGTTCACCCTCTGCTGGTAGTTCACCCTCTGTTGGTAGTTTACCCTCTGCTGGTAGTTCACCCTCTGCTGGTAGTTCACTCTCTGCTGGTAGTTCACTCTCTGCTGGTAGTTCACCCTCTGCTGGTAGTTCACCCTCTGCTGGTAGTTCACCCTCTGTTGGTAGTTCACTCTCTGCTGGTAGTTCACTCTCTGTTGGTAGTTCACCCTCTGTTGGTAGTTCACTCTCTGTTGGTAGTTCACTCTCTGCTGGTAGTTCACCCTCTGTTGGTAGTTCACTCTCTGTTGGTAGTTCACTCTCTGCTGGTAGTTTACTCTCTGTTGGTAGTTTACCCTCTGTTGGTAGTTCACTCTCTGTTGGTAGTTCACCCTCTGCTGGTAGTTCACTCTCTGTTGGTAGTTCACTCTCTGTTGGTAGTTCACTCTTTGCTGGAAGTCTGTCTGTTGTAGTTCCCTCTGTTGGTCTGTTGGTAGTTCACCCTCTGTTGGTAGTTCACCCTCTGCTGGTAGTTCACCCTCTGTTGGTAGTTCACTCTCTGTTGGTAGTTCACCCTCTGCTGGTAGTTCACTCTCTGTTGGTAGTTCACTCTCTGTTGGTAGTTCACTCTTTGCTGGAAGTTTACTCTCTGTTGGTAGTTTACCCTCTGTTGGTGGTTCACTCTCTGTTGGTAGTTCACTCTTTGCTGGAAGTTTACTCTCTGTTGGTAGTTCACCCTCTGTTGGTAGTTCACTCTCTGCTGGTAGTTCACTCTCTGTTGGTAGTTCACTCTCTGTTGGTAGTTCACTCTCTGCTGGTAGTTTACTCTCTGTTGGTAGTTCACTCTCTGCTGGAAGTTTACTCTCTGTTGGTAGTTCACCCTCTGTTGGTAGTTCACTCTCTGCTGGTAGTTCACTCTCTGTTGGTAGTTCACTCTCTGCTGGTAGTTTACTCTCTGTTGGTAGTTCACTCTTTGCTGGAAGTTTACCCTCTGTTGGTAGTTTACCCTCTGTTGGTAGTTCACTCTCTGCTGGTAGTTCACCCTCTGTTGGTAGTTCACTCTCTGTTGGTAGTTCACTCTTTGTTGCAGTCCTTATGATATTTCCTGGAAGGTTAATAGGGAACTGAACACCATTGATAAGTTCATGCTCATCTGTTTTGTGGGGGAACGGCACAGTGCCATGACAGAAACCTGTGGCACATCCCACTGGATCCGGCTGGCAGCCTATGTAGACCACTTCATTGGTTATATGACAAACATTTTGGCCTTGTTGTCGCTTGTTGTCGCTTGCTTGCTTTACTTGCTGTTGGAGTTCAGTATTGTGAGTTGCATGCAACATCATTTTGTGCAGCTTTGCAGTTGCATGAAAGATGGCTTGTGCAAAAAGATTTTGAAGTCCATCCATCTGCTTATACCGCTTAATCCAGCTAGGGACATAGTTGCAACTTCCCATGCAACTTCCTTCATCTTTTCCTGAGGTATCCCACGCTGTTCCCAGGCCAGCTTCGTGGTATAGTCCCACTAGCATGTCCTTGGATGACCTCTGAGTCTTGTCCTAGTAGGCTGTGCCCATAAACCTCCAAAGGGAGACGCCCAGTGGGCATCCGATGCCTCAACCACCTCCACTGGTGGTTTCACTCTTTTAATGTGGAGGAGTAGCGACTCTACTTTGAGCTCTTTAGGATGACTGAGCTCCCTACACTCCATTTCCACCACATCGTATTGGTGATCTCATCTCATCAGTGATCTCTTTCAGTCATTACCCAAAGCTCATGGCCACAGGTTGACCAAACTCAACAGATCTATCCACAGTTCTTTACTGTATAATTGAATTCTTAATCTGCTGAGTGTGTGTTACGCCAGAGAAGTGTAAGTATTGCTTCTTCCTAGAACTACTCCATCAGAGACCACATCATTTTCATCTGTTGCCTCCCCAAGGAATCTGTGTAAACCTATGGGCATCAAGAGAGGAACACATGAACATCCCAGCATTACAGAACACATTAAGGCCTGGCTAGAAATGTTAGGATACCGATACATTAGGTTTGGAAACCCCATGTTTGTTTGTTGTTCTGGCTCAGATGGCCTCATTTTTGCATGGGTGGGACATCTGAGGCTGAGACCACCTTAGCCAGGACAACAAATATAGAGGACGTCCAATAAACAAGCTTTTTCCATTTAATTGTCCACTGGTTTGGTTAAATCGAGCATTCAGAGTTTCAGTGTGATCACAATCTGTTATTACCATTTGATTGGCTGTTTCATGATACTAGTTTCACCAGCATGGGACAGTTTCACCAGTATGGGACAGTTTCACCAGTGTGGGACGGTTGTTTCACCAGTATGGGATGCTTGTTTTACCAGTATGGGACTGTTTCACCAGTATGGGACGGTTGTTTTACCAGTATGAGACAGTTTCACCAGTATGGGACGGTTGTTTTACCAGTATGTGACGGTTGTTTCACCAGTATGGAACGGTTGTTTTATAAGTATGGGACGGTTGTTTCACCAGTATCAGAAGGTTTCACCAGTATGGGATTGTTGTTTCACCAGTATGGGACGGTTGTTTCATCAGTATGTGACGGTTGTTTCATCAGTATGGGACTGTTGTTTCACCAGTATGGGACGGTTGTTTCATCAGTATGGGACTGTTGTTTCACCAGTATGTGACGGTTGTTTCATCAGTATGGGACTGTTGTTTCACCAGTATGTGACGGTTGTTTCATCAGTATGGGACTGTTGTTTCACCAGTATGTGACGGTTGTTTCACCAGTATGGGACTGTTGGTTCACCAGTATGTGACGGTTGTTTCACCAGTATGGGACTGTTGTTTCACCAGTATGTGACGGTTGTTTCACCAGTATGGGACTGTTGTTTCACCAGTATGGGACGGTTGTTTCATCAGTATGGGACTGTTGTTTCACCAGTATGTGACGGTTGTTTCATCAGTATGGGACTGTTGTTTCACCAGTATGGGACGGTTGTTTCATCAGTATGGGACTGTTGGTTCACCAGTATGTGACGGTTGTTTCACCAGTATGGGACTGTTGTTTCACCAGTATGTGACGGTTGTTTCACCAGTATGGGACTGTTGGTTCACCAGTATGTGACGGTTGTTTCATCAGTATGGGACAGTGGTTTCACCAGTATGTGACGGTTGTTTCACCAGTATGTGACGGTTGTTTCACCAGTATGTGACGGTTGTTTCACCAGTATGGGACTGTTGTTTCACCAGTATGGGATGGTTGTTTCACCAGTATGTGACGGTTGTTTCACCAGTATGGGATGGTTGAGGTAGGGTTAAGGTTGGAGCTTGTTTCACCAGTATGGGACTGTTGTTTCACCAGTAGGGGATGGTTGTTTCACCAGTAGGGGATGGTTGTTTCACCAGTATGGGACTGTTGTTTCACCAGTATGGGACTGTTGTTTCACCAGTAGGGGATGGTTGTTTCACCAGTATGGGACAGGTGTTTTACCACTATGGGATGGTTGTTTCACCCATATTGGTAAAACAAGCTCCAACCTTAACCCTACCTCCAACCTTAACCTACCTCCAACCTTAACCTACCTCCAACCTTAACCCTACCTCCAGCCCTAAACTAGCTCAACACTAGCCCTAGCACCAGTCCTAACTCTACCTCCAGCCCTAACCCCAGCTCCAGTCCTAACCGCAGCTCAACCTTAGCCCTAGCTTCAACCCTAACCCTACCTTCAGCCCTAATCCTAGCTTTAGCCCTAACCTTAGCTCAACCTTAGCCTTAACTCCAATCCTAACCCTAGCTCCAGCTCTAACCCTAGCTCCAGCCCTAACCATCGCTTAACCTTAGCCCTAGCTCCAACCCTAACCTTACCTTCAGCCCTAATCCTAGCTTTAGCCTTAACCTAACTCAACCTTAGCCTTAACTCCAATCCTAACCCTAGCTCCAGCCCTAACCATCGCTTAACCTTATCTTAACCTTAGCCCTAGCTCCAACCTTAACCCTACCTCCAGCCCTAACCTAGCTCAACACTAGCCCTAGCACCAGTCCTAACTCTACCTCCAGCCCTAACCCCAGCTCCAGTCCTAACCGCAGCTCAACCTTAGCCCTAGCTCCAACCCTAACCCTACCTTCAGCCCTAATCCTAGCTTTAGCCCTAACCTTAGCTCAACCTTAGCCTTAACTCCAATCCTAACCCTAGCTCCAGCTCTAACCCTAGCTCCAGCCCTAACCATCGCTTAACCTTAGCCCTAGCTCCAACCCTAACCTTACCTTCAGCCCTAATCCTAGCTTTAGCCTTAACCTAACTCAACCTTAGCCTTAACTCCAATCCTAACCCTAGCTCCAGCCCTAACCATCGCTTAACCTTAGCTTAACCTTAGCCCTAGCTCCAACCTTAAACCTACCTCCAGTCCTAACCTTAGCTCAACCTTAGCCTTAACTCCAATCCTAACCCTAGCTCCAGCTCTAACCCTAGCTCCAGCCCTAACCATCGCTTAACCTTAGCTTAACCTTAGCCCTAGCTCCAATCTTAACCCTACCTCCAGTCCTAACCGCAGCTCAACCTTAGCCCTAGCTCCAGCTCCAACCCTAAAGCCTTACCTCGCTTAACCTTAGCTTAACCCTAATCCCTAGCTCCAATTAACCCTAACCTCCAGTCCTAACCGCAGCTCAACTTAACCCTAGCTTAACCTAACCTTACCTTAAGCCCTAATCCTAGCTTTAGCCCTAACCTTAACCTAACCATCGCTTAACCTTAGCTTAACCTTAGCCCTAGCTCCAATCTTAACCCTACCTCCAGTCCTAACCGCAGCTCAACCTTAGCCCTAGCTCCAACCCTAACCTTACCTTAAGCCCTAATCCTAGCTTTAGCCCTAACCTTAACCTAACCATCGCTTAACCTTAGCTTAACCTTAGCCCTAGCTCCAACCCTAACCTTACCTCCAGCCCTAACCCAACCTCCAGCCCTAACCCTACCTCAACCCTAATCCTAGCTCCAGCCCTTCAGCCTAGCTCCAGGCAATGCACCCATGTTGTAAAACAGCGTGGGTCACTATTTGACCCTATGTAGATACGTATGGGTGGCTGGATTTGTCATCATGGGGAAGAATCACTGAGTTTGACAAAAACAGGTCCAGATCACCCCACCCTCTCTGGTCAAGCTCGAGAGCCTGTTAAACATGAACCATTAAGCACCACATCTGCTTCCTTCTGGTTAAAGCGCTGATCTCTCTGAGCTTTAATGCCGTAATAGGCCTCGCTGTGCCTCAACCACAGAGCCGCTGACCATAATGCGCGAGCTGAAAGGAGTTAGCTGGAAGGAATTTGCGATCAGAAACACTGATGACCGCTCGCCCTCGGCTGGTGGGAGGCCTTGTGCGCTCCTGCGTGAGTGCTTTCAGTTTTGCTCAGCTGGGAAAAGCTTTAACAGCCCCTCTGAGTTCATAGGGCGCGCCTCAGACGGCATGCAACGGCAGTTGGGCATTTCTATAGGCCACTCTGGTGTTGTTTCAGCTTCGGGGAGAGTGTGACGTGACGTGCTTGAGGGGTGTAAAAAGAGCAAGGGAGGAAAAGAGAAAGACAGAAAGAAAATAGAAGGGCAGTTATTGCTTCACTGTGTTATATTGGTCCCAGACAGTTTCCAGGGAGAAGCAAAGTAGAAAACCAGCCACCAACGGGAGTGACGCACATGCTCTCTGCCTGCCTCTCTCACCCTTCTCTCTTTGCCTCTCCCTCTCTCCCTCTCTTCATGTGGGATATAATACAGTGCTGCCTTCGTTTATTTAATTTCCTGTCCTAACAGCAGCCATTAGGTTCAAGTTCAAGGGCAGACAACATATATTCAACAGGAAATTACAACGAGGCCTCGACAGCTCAGTACCAGTGTCCAGCGTGGCCACTCTTCACCTTCATTACAGCCTCCTTTTCGTCTCAGGAGACTCACTTTCAGTTCCTCAAAGAGACACACCTCCAATGCTCAGTCTGAGAAGCTGGTTCAGCATGTTCTGCTTCCTCTCACCATCCAAAGAACCCCAGTCTGGACTCTGGGATAGTCAGTCCATCGTTCTGATAACTCCAGCAGCTTCTTGGTTGGATGTGTCTAGATCTCCTTTTCTTAGTGAGGAGCTTCTTGAATAGCTACACCTTCGTTCCGACCTCCGTAGCTCTGAGGTCCAGCGGAAGATGGATGGATAGGAACACCTGTGGATGTTCTCAGAGCTGAAGCTCCTGCTGTTGTCCTCTCCCTCTTAAAGAGCAGAGCTTGAGAGCTGGTTGTCTAATGGGGGACAGTGTTGATGGGTCTACTGGGTATTCCAGGTGGTTGTTAGGAGATTTCCAGTTCCTTTGTTGAAGCCCCATTTAGGAAACTTCTTCTTTAAGATGTACTCAGCCTGGCTGGAAATGAAAAAGGGGACCACAGAAACCACTTTTCCCAGCTGCCAGAAACGGCCTGTTGGAATTCCAGCCCTATTCTCTGTTACAAGGTGACATCATCTCATAGCAAAGTCCGTATCGCCCGCCTACCAGTAAGAGTGGCATGCCCTCACACACAGAGAGAGCTAAAACAGTGAAAACTGACCACTCGGAAACTCCAGTCCTGCTCCAGTCGAGCGTGTGAAGCGGATCTTTGAGCTTGTCCTAGCAGACTTTCAGATCGGACTTTGGATCAACCTGATAAAGCAGAACCGACACATTGCTATAAGGACAGCCACTGCTGCGTGAGGGCGGGGCTTGTAGCAGAACAGAGTGGCTGAGCTGGCCAATCAGAGCACACTGGGCTCATCAGGAGGCGGGGCTTAAAGACACAGGAGCTCTAACAGAGCGACAAAGGGTCGTTATTGATGTGCAGTATGAAATGTGTTCTGTTAGGCCCACAATAATAAAATAATGAGCTTTAAAAATGAGCATATCTGGTCATGTATGCATGTTGGATCGCAGTGTGGAGACGTGTTGTGCTCGCACTGGCATCTCTCGCGAGCCACCAGACTTTAAATACATTAAACACTGCTGAATGCTGGCTCTCGAGCTCAGTGTGGTTTCTTGGGTTAGGGAAACTCTCTCAAGCTCTGGACTCTGCATTCACAGGCAAAACCAACCCAACCTGGCAGCTGTGCTGAAGTGAATGTGCCTTTGACCTAACATGTTCCTAATTAGGAGTCGAATTCCACATGGGTGGAACAGCCCAAGTGCACTGCATCTGGGTTCAGAGGCAGAGTCTGCTGTATCTTAAAAAACTGCAGGGGAAAAACTGAATACTGTAACCCAGCTCTATGTCTTCTGGCTGCATCTTCTGGAACATTGTGTAAAGTCTTGTCTCTATTCGGGATGCAGGTTTTGGAAAATGGTAATGGCTGATAACTGATTGTTGATACTGGTGGCTAATGGATTGGCAGCAGCTGTAAAATCAAAGGCAATGGCAATTATGAAGTAGTCCCAGTTCTGGAATTCGATTGGTAAGGATTGGGAATGTGGGCTGATTGGTATTAATGCACCCAGGCCTTAAAAAATAAAAAGGTCCTTGTTTGGATGGTAGAAAGTACAACCCCTTTTCCAAAAAGTTAGTCTGCACTGTTTGCTGGAACAGTCTTTCATGGACTGGTGAAACCTTACATATCTTCTGAAAGGGTCTACCTCCTGTCAAAGTGGGCAGACAAGGAACTGTTAAGGTGGTAGTACCTTCAGACTCCTGCAGATGGCGCTGCATGAGGATGATGGGGCTATAAGTACCAGAGATGGGCACTCGAGTTAGCGACTCGAGTTCGAGTCGCACTTGAGTTGCATATAAATAGACTACAGACTTGACTTGTAGCTCGTCTATGACTTGACTTGTACTCTAGCCTATAGACTGGTGACTTGACTTGGACTCTAACCTATAGACTGGTGACTTGACTTGGACTCTAACCTATAGACTCGTGACTTGACTTGAACTTTAGCCTAAAGACTCGTGACTTGACTTGGACTCTAACCTATAGACTGGCGACTTGACTTGGACTCTAACCTAAAGACTCGTGACTTGACTTGGACTCTAACCTATAGACTCGTGACTTGACTTGGACTCCAACCTATAGACTCGTGACTTGACTTGGACTCTAACCTATAGACTCGTGACTTGGCTTGGACTCTAACCTATAGACTGGTGACATGACATGGACTCTAACCTATAGACTCGTGACTTGACTTGGACTCTACCCTATAGACTTGTGACTTGACTTGGACTTTAGCCTAAAGACTCGTGACTTGACTTGGACTCTAACCTTTAGACTCGTAACTTGACTTGGACTCTAACCTATAGACTCGTGACTTGACTTGGACTCTAACCTATAGACTGGCGACTTGACTTGGACTCTAACCTATAGACTGGCGACTTGACTTGTACTCTAACCTATAGACTCGTGACTTGACTTGTACTCTAACCTACAGACTCGTGACTTGACTTGGACTCTAACCAATAGATTCGTGACTTGACTTGGACTCTAACCAATAGACTCGTGACTTGACTTGTACTCTAACCTATGGACTCGTGACTTGACTGGTACTGTAACCTATAGACTCATGACTTGACTTGGACTCTAACCAATAGACTGGTGACTTGACTTGGACTCTAACCTATAGACTGGTGACTTGACTTGGACTCTAACCTATAGACTCGTGACTTGACTTGGACTCTAACCTATAGACTCATGACTTGACTTGAACTCTAACCTAAAGACTTGTGACTTGACTTGGACTTGTATTTTGTGACTTGTGGCCATCTCTGATAAGTACCTGTGGGGTGTGTGAAGTAACGAGATTCATAGATTGAGATAAGGTGGTAGGATGCAGTGACTGTCCTGTTCCATGTCTCGTTGGGTTGTGATGCAATAGCTAACACCACTACCCACCAGGATGCTTCCACATTGTGAGGGAGACTGGGGTTTGATTTCCAATCCAGGTGGCTATGCTGCACTACACCAACTAGAGTCCTTGGGCTCTTCATGCTACATTGGTCTACCTGTGATATGATTAACCTTGTAAGTGGCTCTGGATAACGTACGTGTGTGGTAAATGGCTCCAGAGCAGATGTTAATGATTGGCTTGAAGGAGTGAGTGTATTTGGGCGTGGCTAAAAACCCATAGTGTGAAGGAAGTATCTGAATCTGCAGGTGTATGGAAGCGTACAGTCATACAGATGGGTTAAATCCCAGGGTACAGGGAATTTCTCCTTGGAATTGTTGCCAGGGAAGGCATCCACCAAATCTGGCCCAACTGCACAGTTGGCTATAGCGCCCTCATGTGACCGTTTCTAGAACGTTCTCCAGCTTGAATAGTTAACCAGCGTGTTGAGACAGGGTGTTTATTTGTTGGAGCTCTCCGTCTTCATGTACACGCACAAGCACAGGGAAATATGCGGAGCCCAGTGGGAGTGCGCCGTTTTATCTCGTCCCCTGGTGAACAGCAACATCCGATATGGTGATTTGACCTCTGATACGCTGCCCTGGAGGCAGCCCGAGTCGGAATCCTTCACTGTTCAGGGTTTTTTCTCCCTCTGTCTGCTCCGAAGGACCTATACATCACCGACTGTAGCAGGCTGCCAAGGGCTAAAAGATCCCTCTCCACTCACTCTGTCCCTCTCTCTCTCTGAACTCTTGCCCTCACTCTCTCTGCACTCTCTCCTCACTTTCCAAGTTGTCTCTCTTCCTGTCTCGCTCTCTTTCTGCTGGAGAAGGAAGTTCCTGTCCCTTCCTGAAAGGTTAATGTGCAGTGGTGAGGCACTGAGCCGAGTTACTAATCACAGTTTACTGCTCGGTCCAAACCCATTTCCGACAAATTATCCAAACCTCGTTCCCAGTCCCAACACTAATAATCCACACTCCATTTCCGACAGATTATCCCAAAATTCTTTCCTATACTAACACTAATAATCCACCCTCCATTTCCAACGACCTGTGCAATCTTCAATTCTAATCCTAACAATAATAATCCACAGTCCATTTCCAATTAATCATGGAACCTTCATTCCCAATTTCAGCACTAACAATCCAAACTTAACTGTTCAACTAATTTTCCAGAACTCATTCCCAATCCCAACACTAATAATCTACACTCCAGTTCCAATACATTTTCCAAAACTCATTCCAAGACCTTACATGAATCAACCAAACTTGATTTTGGACAAATTATCCAGACCTCATTCCCAGTCCTAACACTAATAATCCAAACTCAGTTATCCAACAATCTATGCAAACCTCATTCCCAGTCCTAACACTAATAATCCAAACTCAGTTATCCAACAATCTATCCAAACCTCATTCCCAGTCCTAACACTAATACTCCAAACTCAGTTATCCAACAAACTATCCAAACCTCATTCCCAGTCCTAACACTAATAATCCAAACTCAGTTATCCAACAAACTATCCAAACCTCATTCCCAGTCCTAACACTAATAATCCAAACTCAGTTATCCAACAAACTATCCAAACCTCATTCCCAGTCCTAACACTAACAATCCAAACTCAGTTATCCAACAATCTATCCAAACCTCATTCCCAGTCCTAACACTAACAAACTCAGTAGTATCCTAACAAACTCCAAACTCAGCAAACCTCATTCCCAGTCCTAACACTAACAATCCAAACTCAGTCATCTAACAAACTATCCAAACCTCATTCCCAGTCCTAACACTAATAATCCAAACTCAGTCATCCAACAATCTATCCAAACCTCATTCTCAGTCCTAACACTAATAATCCAAACTCAGTCACCCAACAAACTATCCAAACCTCATTCCCAGTCCTAACACTAATACTCCAAACTCAGTTATCCAACAATCTATCCAAACCTCATTCCCAGTCCTAACACTAATAATCCAAACTCAGTTATCCAACAAACTATCCAAACCTCATTCCCAGTCCTAACACTAACACTCCAAACTCAGTTATCCAACCCATTCCCAGTCCTAACACTATCCAAACTCAGTTATCCAACAAAAACCCAAACTTCATTCCTAACACTAATAATCCAAACTCAGTTATCCAACAAACTATCCAAACCTCATTCCCAGTCCTAACACTAACACTCCAAACTCAGTCACCCAACAAACTATCCAGACCTCATTCCCAGTCCTAACACTAACAATCCAAACTCAGTTATCCAACTAACTATCCAAACCTCATTCCCAGTCCTAACACTAACAATCCAAACTCAGTTATCCAACAATCTATCCAAACCTCATTCTCAGTCCTAACACTAATAATCCAAACTCAGTCACCCAACAATCTATCCAAACCTCATTCCCAGTCCTAACACTAATACTCCAAACTCAGTCACCCAACAATCTATCCAAACCCCATTCCCAGTCCTAACACTAATAATCCAAACTCAGTTATCCAACAAACTATCCAAACCTCATTCCCAGTCCTAACACCAATAATCCAAACTCAGTTAAACAAACTCCAAACCTCCCAGTCATCCAACTCAATCCAACTATCCAGACCTCATTCCCAGTCCTAACACTAACAATCCAAACTCAGTTATCCAACTAACTATCCAAACCTCATTCCCAGTCCTAACACTAACAATCCAAACTCAGTCACCCAACAATCTATCCAAACCCCATTCCCAGTCCTAACACTAACAATCCAAACTCAGTTATCCAACAAACTATCCAAACCTCATTCCCAGTCCTAACACTAATACTCCAAACTCAGTTATCCAACAAACTATCCAAACCTCATTCCCAGTCCTAACACTAATACTCCAAACTCAGTTATCCAACAAACTATCCAGACCTCATTCCCAGTCCTAACACTAATAATCCAAACTCAGTTATCCAACAAACTATCCAGACCTCATTCCCAGTCCTAACACTAATACTCCAAACTCAGTTATCCAACTAACTATCCCGACCTCATTCCCAGTCCTAACACTAATACTCCAAACTCAGTTACCCAACTAACTATCCAAACCTCATTCCCAGTCCTAACACTAATAATCCAAACTCAGTTATCCAACAATCTATCCAAACCTCATTCCCAGTCCTAACACTAATAATTCTAATTTATTCTAATTTATTTCAAAATAATCCAAATACTATTCCCAATCCCCCCTTCAGAAGGTCCCCCAGTCAGTGTAGCCCAGTGAAGCAGGCTGGAGTTTAAATAGGAGTGCTGATCCAGATGTGCTCCTTCAGTGTGGAAGTGACTTTCACAACTACAGTCAGTTCAAGACCAGACAGCCACCTGTACAGGTAGGACAATGGATTACCCAACATCCGGAATGGAGGGGTAGAGAGAGAGAGAGAGAGAGAGAGAGAGAGAGAGAGAGAGAGTGAGAGAGAGAGAGAGAGAAGCGAGAGGAGAGAGAGAGAGAAGCGAGAGGAGAGAGAGAGAGAAGCGAGAGGAGAGAGAGAGAGAGAGATAGAAAGAGAGAGAGAGAGAGAAAGAGAGAGAGAGAAAGAGAGTGGGAGACAGAGAGAGAGAGAGAGGGAAAGAGAGAGAGAAAGAGAGAGAGAGAAAGAGAGTGGGAGACAGAGAGAGAGAGAGAGAGAGAGGGAGAGAGAGAGAGAGAGAGAGAGAGAGAGAGAGAGAGTTGCCTCCCTCCGCAACGAAACGAAACACGACCCGAAGCTCAGAGAGAGAGAGAGAAGGTTGAGGAGCAGCGAGCGGAGGCCACCGCTGAGGGAGGGAGGGAGAGAGAGAGAGAGAGAGAGAACGGTAGAGAGAGAGAACGGTAGAGAGAGAGGAGTAGAGGGAGGCTTGTCTGGGACTCCGCCACCTCTCCCTGAGGAAGCTCCAGAAGCTCCAGCTGTTCTGAGGGGAACGCTCCGCTGCGCCTGTGATAGCGCTTTAGGGTGGTCGCCTGAGGGGTCCTCGCTGTGAGAGAGAGAGTGTGCCCTGACAGGAGTCAGTGAGTGTGACACAGATCGCGGTGAGGAGCGAGCAGCGCTGGTGAAGGTATGTGGACTGGACAGGAGAGGAGAAGCGGTTAGAGACTGACGCAGAGCTGATCAGACTGCCTGCCTGGGAGCTGGAGCTGGACGGGGTTAGTCTGCGTGCTGCTGGTTCAGTCTGTGTGCCCGAGATTAGGTAGGGGTTTAGACTGTGTGGTACGGGTTTAGACTGTGTGGTACGGGTTTAGACTGTGTGTTAGGGGTTTAGACTGTGTGGTAGGGGTTTAGACTGTGTGGTAGGGGTTTAGACTGTGTGGTACGGGTTTAGACTGTGTGGTACGGGTTTAGACTGTGTGGTACGGGTTTAGACTGTGTGGTAGGGGTTTAGACTGTGTGGTAGGGGTTTAGACTGTGTGGTACAGGTTTAGACTGTGTGGTAGGGGTTTAGTCTGTGTGGTAGGGGTTTAGTCTGGGTGGTACAACTTTAGACCGTATGGTAAAGTATTAGGGAGTGGGTTTAGACTGTGTGGTACAGGTTTAGACTGTGTTGAATGGGTGGTTACTATCTGGTAGGGGTTTGGTTTGTGTGGTATGGTTTTAGTTTATGAGGTGTGGTAAGTCTCTGGGATAAGGGGTTTAGTTTGTTTGGTAGGGGTTTAGTCTGTGGGATAAGGGGTTTAGTTTGTTTGGTAGGGGTAAGTCTCTGGGATAAGGGGTTTAGTTTGTTTGGTAGGGGTTTAGTCTGTGGGATAAGGGGTTTAGTTTGTTTGGTAGGGGTAAGTCTGTGTGGTATTGGGTTTAGTTTGTTTGGTGGGGTAAGTCTGTGAGTTAGGGGTTTAGTTTGGAAGCAGTCGTGTAATATTGGTGTAGTCTATGTAGAAGGCATTGTGTTTGTGTGGTAGGGGTTTAGTTTGTTTGGTAGGGGTAAGTCTGTGTGGTAAGGGGTTTAGTTTGTTTGGTAGGGGTTTAGTTTGTTTGGTAGGGGTAAGTCTGTAAGTTTGGGGTTTAGTTTGGAAGCAGCTGTGTGATATTGGTATAGTCTATGTAGAAGGCTTTGTGTTTGTGTGGTAGGGGTTTAGTTTGGTGTGCACTGTATGTGTTTGGTTCCCTGGTTTCTTCTGCACTTTGTTTGGAATTTCATGAACTGGTAGTGCTATGGTAACTAAGCTGTAAATATAATTTGCCACTCTGCCTCCCTAAAGCCATAGCTGCCAAGCATGCTGCAGCATATGTGGAGTGACATGCTAAAACCTCTCTGCATGTTCAGTAGTGTTCAGTAGTGTTCAGTAGTTGATTTTAGTGGTAAAACAAAGAGAACATTCCGTCTCTGATGTTAATGTCAGACATGTGGGGAGTTTGGGGACGCCGCCTTTTTTATGGACCCAAAAATGATATGGATATTAAGGACGGCATATTTGTGCGGAAGGAGAATGGAAAATGCTCACCACTGGCTCTGTGGAAGCTTTCGGCAGCCTGGTTCGGTTAGGACCGGAGAGTTTCGCACGGGTTGGTGATTTTGCCAGTCTGGATCATTTCATTTCTGAAGTAGTTCAGATGGACCGTGCGCTGGCAGGCCATAGTCAAACCCGTCCAGGAAAGTGTGCGGCCAGGGTTCACAGGGCAGGACTGAAGACAAACGCCCGGGCTCCCACTGAGAAACACACAGCGGACAATTAATCAAAGCCCAGCTGAGGAAACGGGCCGTGTATATAGTGCGCTAATCAGAGACACTTAAACGGGTGAGTCAGCTCTCTCGAGGGACTCGTCCAGCTCGGTAACAATGCTGTCCGTCTCCGTGTGATGTCCTCCAGGACGTGAACGATAACTGATGATAGATTTAGACGGATATGATCAATATGAGCTACACATACAGAAGTCTGTCTCTCGGTATGGTGTCGTCCAGACGTCTCGGTATGGAGTTGTAGAGGTTCCTAATGGAGTCCTGTGATAACCCATCCCATGCAGCTTGAATATCCTCACACAGTTCCTGCAGATGGTGCGGTAGGGGTGGAGGGGGGCGGGACACAAGGCCTTCTGGACGTATGACATGTGACAACAAACCCTTCATCTTGGTGCTGAACACGGTGCCTCCACACACGGACTTGTTGGGCGTCTCCACCAAGACTAAAGCGGGACTCGTCGCTGAAGATGACCCACTGCCATTCTGAGTCCCTCCATGACAGTCTGGTACGACACCACTGCTGTCTTTGGAGACGGTGACGTGGTGTTAAGGGCAGTCCTCGTAACGGTCCGCATGCAAACCGACCCATTAACATTGGGCCAACTAGCAGTTTGGCTCCTCCCACTGACACTGGGAGCCCAAAGTGGTTTTCGAAAAAGGAAGCTCACAGGGCAGCCAATTAGAGCAAAGCTTATTTACATATGTCGGTCTTAAAGGTACAGTAACAAGAACAGCTTGAAAACAGCCATGCAAAAATGACCTCAGCTGGAACAATGTCAGCGCTGAACCACACGAACGGCTGGAACTGCAAACGTGTCTGCTAGCAAAACAATCAAGGCGGGTTTGTGTACCAACAGCGTGTGTTTATTACAACACATGTACAGTATACACAAATCATGCCTTACAGTAAACCAACACAACGCAAATGGCAATTTGGGGGGTCCAGTAATCTGAGACCACCTGGGAACTCATGGGATTCATATGTATGTGTATATATATATATATATATATATATATATATATATATATATATATATATAAAGAGAGATAGATAGATAGATAGATAGATAGATAGATAGATAGATAGATAGATAGATAGATAGATCACTGGTGGGTATGGGATAGTAAATAAAGTGGCTGTATTGGTGGTGTAGACACGATGACCTCTGGTTGCCATCACAACCACCACTGTAAAAAAGTCAAAGTCTGCAGCGAGTCATTTCACAGCAAGCCCACTCTGAATGACTTGGTGAACACCAGGGTTTCTCAACCTGTGGGCCACAGACCACCAGTGGGCCATGGAGCACCCTCTGGTGGACCGTGGGCATGTACTCAGGTAGAGGCAGTAGTGTGACGTGAGCCGGAAACGACATATATAACCATATTAGTGTTATATAACGTACATTGATATTAATATATGTAGATTAATGTGCACAGCGATGCACAGACACGTCACAGTAGCAGGCTAGTAACACATCCTTGGTATGGGACTGTATAGATATCATATCTTGGTGGCTGAGTTGCTGTCATTCCCAATCACATCCACTTTGTTGTAATCCCACTGATAATCCCAGATAATAATAATAATAATAATAATAATAGATGAAGGTAGGGAGTTCCAGAGTGTGGGGGCAGCAACACTAAATGACTTGCCACCCATAGAGGAAAGCCTGAACCTAGGAACCGCTGGGAGACCAGAGTCGGAGGACCTTAGCTTACGTGATGGAACATAAGGATGTAGATGGGTGCCAGTCCGCGCAGGGCTTTAAGGGTCAGTGGACTCTGGAATATTTAGTAGGAAGGAAATTTCCCAACTGGACTTGCTGCACAGGTGGCATCCCAACGGTAGCACGCTGGAATTCACTGAGCCCCTGAGAGCCCCCCGGTCTGTAGGAGCACTCTGTATGCCTAGGTGCTTGGTTTTATACAGCTGTGGCCATAGAAGTGCTTGGAACGCCTGAATCCAATGATGTGGATGGTGGGGGGGTGAATACTTGTGACACCAAAGGTGTTTCTAATAGTGAGCAGTGACTGTGACTATACACTCTAATATGAACAGCCCTGTAACGCTGGTGTAATGAAGGTCTAAGGAGGTCTGTCTGCGCCCAGTACGAGGGTGCTGCATGCGTGTGTGTCCGTCCGGGAGCGCATGCCCCAGACCGAAGCAGGGAATTTTCTCGGCAGTTCAGGAATGCTAAGGGAGGGACTGGGGCCGCGTGCTAAAGGAAATACTTTGTGCAGCCTGGAATGGGAACTCTAAACAGCCAGACAATAAAGCCACTGCCATTTTCAACAGAGAGATGCTTGTTTAGCGCCGCTCTCTGCCAGAGCCTCGCGATCCGATCACTCGCATTCCTCTGGGATTCGTGTTTCGGGGGGCCATCAAATAAGCCAGGGAGATGTAGAGGTGGGCAACACGACAAGAATCAAGACACGTCAGGAAACGCTGATGACACAGGATACCACAGGCTTTAGGCTGGAGCCACATTTAAAAAGACAGCTACTATTGACACCAGCTCTATTCCAAACAGCCGAATGATAAGCTCATCCTAATGAATCGTGCCGAAGATCTGTTCCCCAAATCAAAAGACACTTTGCAGTCCAACTTGAGCATCCAGAGCGTATTTCCGGCCAAAGACAACCCAGATGGCATGCAAACGTGGGTCACACCAGCCAAAGATATGGCACTACTGGCCCACTGTAGGCCCTGGCAGTCTGCAGGGAGTCAACAGTGGCCTTTATATTAAAAAGCATGCATTTGGCCCACATGTGTCAAAACAGACCTGGTCCACTTTTGGCACAGTTAGGGCAGTGCCACCTAGAGGCAAATGTCATGTTAGCCAAAAGTCGCCCACATATATAAAACTACAATGGCCCACATGTGCCAAAACAGACCTGGTCCACCTTTGGCACAGTTAGGGCAGCGCCACCTAGTGGTAAATGTCATGTTAGCCAAAAGTGGCCCACATATATAAAACTACAATGGCCCACATGTACCAAAACAGATCTGGTCCACTTCTGGCACTGAAGTGCTGCCTAGTGGCAAATATCATGTTAGCCAAAAGTGGCCCACATATATAAAACTACAATGGCCCACATGTGCCAAAACAGACCTGGTCCAGCTTTGGCACAGTTAGGACAGCGCCATCTGGTGGCAAATGTCATGTTACAACTGCACGGGGTCCTGGTTATTAGGATATCATGTCATGTTAGTCAAAAGTCGCCCACATATATAAAACTACAATGGCCCACATGTGCCAAAACAGACCTGGTCCAGCTTTGGCACAGTTAGGACAGCGCCATCTAGTGGCAAATGTCATGTTACAACTGCACGGGGTCCTGGCTATTAGGATATCATGTAATGTTAGTCAAAAGTGGCCTACATATATAAAACTACAATGGCCCACATGTACCAAAACAGATCTAGTCCAGCTTTGGCACAGTTAGGGCAGTGCCACCTAGTGGCAAATATCATGTTAGCCAAAAGTGGTCCACATGTATAAAAACTACAATGGCCCACGTGTACCAAAACAGACCTGGTCCATCTTTGGCACAGTTAGGGCAGTGCCACCTAGAGGCAAATGTCATGTTAGCCAAAAGTCGCCCACATATATAAAACTACAATGGCCCACATGTGCCAAAACAGACCTGGTCCATCTTTGGCACAGTTAGGGCAGCGCCACCTAGTGGCAAATATCATGTTAGCCAAAAGTGGCCCACATATATAAAACTACAATGGCCCACATGTGCCAAAACAGACCTGGTCCAGCTTTAGAAAATCACTAATGACCTCCAGAAGCCTGTTTTTAGAACCATGCTCGCTGTGCGTTTAACCCCAGCCACCGCTCGCCAGTCTCTCTGTAGGTCACTTGAGGTCATCTTACAGTAGTTAAGGGACATTGGAATGAGGTGACCCTCATCACGGTCAGTAGAGAGCGGGTTTGGCCCTCTGCCAGTCTGTAGCTGTGTTGCCCTGGGTGTTTGCTGCTTGACCTTGTTCTTATGAACCAGACGCTCACTGTATCTGCCAGTAAAGCTAGAACCCAACCTTCGGTTCCTCACTAAGAACCTGCTGTACATGTGGAGATGCTGATTAGAGAAGAAACTGGAGTGCTCTCTGATTTATTTCCAGAGCTGTATGTCTGCAAGTAATTACAGGATGTCTCACGATGGCATTAGGAACGTACTGGAGGATATCACCTTTGAAGAACACAGAGCACCTTCGTGTGTCCTTACATAGAGAGGCTAAAGTCCAGTTTAACTGGGTTTCAGTGCAGTGCAAAGTGGGAACCAGTGAATGAATATCACTGTAGCCGAAGCATTTGGTCCTCCTGGTTCATTATCATCCTAATCAAGTTCAGAACGACGAGATACCGTGAAACACCAGCTTGTGAAAATACGCCAGAGTAGCGTGAAATTATGTTTTAGCTACGTAGCACACAGTTCATGAGGGACTAGTGATTTTAAAGGATGGCCTGTTGCACAGTCAGTAGGCGAAGTTTGGAGCTGATGCATGGAGCGTCGTGAATCTAGTTGCTGTTCAGGGATTCGGCGCTGCCCAGAGGAGCTAGCATTAAATTACCGTTGCTGAAATCTTTAACACAGAGAGACAACTGCACGGGGTCCTGGCTATTAGGATATCCCATAGGGCTAAAGCTCAGGCCAATCCCAAACTCTCGTGACAGTAACGAGAGGGTAATGGAAATAGAGCCGAAGTGGGAGTCGGCAGGCTTGGTTTGGAGACGCTCTAATGTGAAACAGGGCCGAGCTGTGATGTGTATCACCCTGGGCCGGCCGTGCAAGTACGCTGCTAATCAGAAGCACATGCTGGAGGAACAATTATATGGGTTTTAAAATAGTATCTGCCTCACCAGGCTCGTGAAGAGCTTGCACTTGGTGGTTCTCAGCAAGTCCTGACATTTACAAGCTTTCCCGAGCAACACCTCACAATGCACCTCATTAACTGGAACCGAAAGCGCAGCCGCGGTCCTGCATGTGGGATAGGCTGGTGGATGTGTGGTGAAGTCCCTGTCTTCTCGTCCTGACGTTCCTTGTTTCTGCTTTGCAGACCTCAGCCGGAGCGCCAGCCTCTCGGAGAAGGAGCTGAAGGAAGCACGGACTCGGAGTCAGATCATCGCGGCACAGCTGACCGTGCCTTCTAACGGCAACTCCAGAGGCGTCCAGCTCTTCAACCGCCGTCGACAGAGGGTCAATGCCTTCACACTGGTGAGCGTGGGAGGAGGAGAAGGAGCCCAACACCAGTCCGGTCCAGGGAATGAACCGGACTCTCCTGCGTCGGGCACACTGACATGGGACGGGAAGCACTCGGCTGATCACCAGTCCGGAGACTTGAGTCACAGAAGTAGCCACATCTTGCGGCCGTCTGTCAGGGGACGTGACATGGAGGAGGAGGGGGTGGCACGTGAGCTGGGAGAGGTGGAGGACAGGGCAGGAGACAGGCACTTTGTTCCTGTAAACGAGAAGGATGAGGACATACCTGAGGAATCCACGGATGGTGGTGACAGCAGCACAGCTGTTCTTGTCCGAGCTGGACAAGAGGACGTGCAGCTAGCGGTGGGATTAAAGGGTCCCACGGATGCTTTCAAAGACATCCCGAATGGCTGCCACGGCACTGGGAGTAACGGACAAGCAGCCAAGTCAGCCTCAAAGCAGACGGCTACCATGAACAGGACGGCTCGGCCTTTTTTCTCCCCAGCCACAGTGACCTCGGCTGGGTCCGGCAGTCCCACCCCGGCTCCCTCTTACTCCACTCCTACACCCCCTGCTCCACTTCACAATGACCCACGATCGCCAGCTCGGATCGATCCACCTTTCCCAGTGTCCTCCAGATCCACCTTCTCCCCTCCACCTCCTGCACCTTCGTACCCGACCCCTCCGCTTCCCACCTACATGAGCCCACCTCCTTCTGTGCATTCTAACCCTCCTCCACGCTCTGCTATGTCTCCCCCACCAGTCCCTTCATACTACGCCCCCCCAGCTGCGCCCCGCCCCACATTCGTCCCTCAGTTTCTGAGCGAGAGAAGGTCAGTGACACCCATTCGCACGGGAATACTGGACGAAGGCGTCGTCCGGAGGGCCAACCGCAAGTCAATGTTTACTTTCCAGGAGAAGCCCAAGTTAGCCCCGAACCCTGAGCTCCTGTCTCTGGTCCAGGGGGCCGATGAGGTGAGGAGAGGACGAGGCCAGGCGGAGCCGGCACAGCAAGAGGAGGAGCTCCTGGCCCTTGGAGCAGAAGCCTCCAACTTTCTCGCCAAAGATGAGGGAGGAGTGGAAGAGGGCTTGGTGCCGGAGTGGGCATCCACACTCAAAAGCTCAAGGGCTCGGACAGAGCACAAGCCCGAGAGCAAGCCCGAACAAGCCCTGACTGATGCATCTGGAAAGGGGGCAGAGCTTTTCGCCAAGCGCCAGACCAGGATGGAGAAGTACGTCCACGAAAAAGCGGCCGGACTGAGATCTCCTTCTCCGACCTCTTCCTTGCCTCCCTCCTGGGTGTATCCGTCAAACATGCCCGGTCGAGTCAAGGCCATCGTCAACTCCTCCAACATCAGCGCGCAGATCACGAAGTCTCTCAAAACCCAGCAGGCCACCAACAAGAACAAGGTCCCGCCTAAGGTGCAGGCACCCGCACCACCTCCGCCCCCCGAAAGCCCGGCGTTGGAGAACGGCTGCAGCCGAGTGGAATTGGAGCTGTCCCGGCACCAGCCTTACCAGCTCAATTCCTCTTTGTTCATCCTCAGTCCTACCAAGGACCCCATGAGCACCCTTCCGAGAGCAGCACCACCACCCAAACCTGTACTGACGGGACCCTCCTTCCCTAGACAAACGTCTCTGCCATCCAGCCCCATCACTGCCCAGTACAGTCCTTCAGCCGCCTACCGACCGGCACACTGCTTCTCCCCTCCAGTGATGCCCATGAGCAGCAGCCTTGCCTCCCCAGTCTCGGGCACAGCTCCTGAACGCGTGGCTTCACCAAGGTCTACCGTCCAGGCACCCAAACCTACCTTCTCTGCCAAGAAAGTCGGGATTACCCCGCAGGTGTGGAAGCCCTCTTCCTTTTTTTAGTCTACCCTTCCTCTTCTTCTTCTTCTGGATCTTCCTCCAGAACGCTCCGCCACTCTTCTTCCCTCACAGTGCACTTTACAGGCGAGACGAAGCTTAACACGGGGGGACTTACCGAGCTGTGTGTGCGGTTAGGGTTAGAGCTGATGAAACGGGCACACCGAACCACCGCATGGTGATCCGGGGCCATAGATCCAATGCCATAGATTATTTTCACACAGAGGCCGTATATCGCTCTCTCCAGGCGATCAGGTTGCCGTGCGCCCCCGATTCAGTGATGAAATATGCTCCTGGTTTATTTTCCATAGCTTTGCATGGGGAGGCAATAAACGTCAGCCATTCTGCTGAGGAATGGCACAACCACTTCCCCCATGCTGCGCTGGGGATCTGGCCACCACAAGGCTCTTTGCAGTGTTGTGGCCAGCAGCTCCCACTATATTTGTGTCTTATTTTTGGACACGTCGCTAAATAAAGGCGTAGGGATTTAGTGCAGCCCTGGCTTTAAAGATGCTCAGGCCAAATATCTTTCAGGTGAGAAACCGGCGCTCTGCTTCCAAGTCTTTCTGGTTGAAAGTCTGTTTAAAGCACTTCAGCAGATGGCGTCTCGGGTTTATGATCTACGATATGCAATTTAATACCTACAGACATGAAACGGGGAGTGAGGGAACTCCTTCGCTGTGCCTAAGCCTTCACCAGCAGTGCTCTTTCTCTTTTTTTCTGACACCGGGAAGCAATAATTCCGCGTAATAGCCGTCTCCGCGTGCTTTGATGAGACGGGAAAGGAGGACTGCGTCGTGTTGCCTTTCGAGATGTTGGAAGATTAGGCTAATTAGATCATTGTATAGGACTCCTACAGCTCTTCCGCTAAACGCTGAGCTTTTGCTATTCTGTTCTTTTCCTCTGTTTCTGTTTTCTGTCGTTTCCTCTCGCTTTGCCTTTGATTAAAGCTCAACAGAAACTCGGCTCTCTGGCCTCTTTATTCTTCCCACAGCGCTCTAATATCTGTGATCTCTGTTCCTTTCCATTTACTGCCAGTACTGCATTGCTGTTCCGCTTTGACCCTTCACCTTTTCTATGCTGATATAAACTGAGCCCTGTTGTTGTAATTCTCCAACTCACTGGTTCAATAACAGATCATTCAGGAAATTAAAGAGGAGCTCTAAAGGGGGCTAGATACGAAAACAGGTATCCCCAAAATGGCAGCTTTACAGTAGAGGGCGAAAACCTCATCTAATCTGAATGGAAGTCAATGGAACCAGACTTTTTTCTAAGCAGGTTTGGGCCATTTCTGTCGGTCCATTCATTATGAAACTTTCACATAGTCTTAATGGCAGGTCATGTGATCAAATGATGCATAAAAGTAAAAATCCACCAAAAAAAAAAGATATATTCTTTTTGCATTGGAGAGCGATGAAATGCAGGTTGAGGTGCTTACAGTGAAAAGTGTAAGACAGACACCAGAATGGATCTAAAGGACTGGGGAGCGGTCAACACAACAATTTACAGAGCCACCGGAAGGGAGATTATAAGTTAAGGCATTTTGTTGCCAGTATTTCTGGACGTTTCAATCATTAGGGCTCAAACAGAGTCATTCAGAGTCTTTCAGAGTCATTCAGAGTCTGTCAGGGTCATTCAGAGTCATTCAGAGTCATTCAGAGTCTTTCAGAGTCATTCAGAGTCAATTAGAGTCATTCAGAGTCATTCAGAGTCATTCAGAGTCAATTAGAGTCATTCAGAGTGAATTAGAGTAATTCAGAGTCTTTCAGAGTCAATTAGAGTCATTCTGAGTCATTATGAGTCAATTAGAGTCATTCAGAGTCTTTCAGAGTCATTCTGAGTCATTCAGAGTCAATTAGAGTCAATTAGAGTCATTCTGAGTCATTCTGAGTCATTCAGAGTCATTCAGAGTCAAATAGAGTCAGTCAGAGTGGTCTGGTGTGAAATGCTGTGTTCTAAAGAAACTCAAAGTCAGAGCTGTTCACAGTGGTGGTGAATGGAACCAGATGTCCACCTCCAAACGCTCCCTCGGAGAAACCTATGGCACGAAACGGATTTCAATGTCTGATAGTGGAGGTCAATGTAACCAGAAGGTTTCCGGTGGTCTATTCTTTATGAAATAAAACGAGGCAGTGTTAATATTAACAGGAGGGCAGTGACGTTTCTGAATGAAGCGAAAAAGAAAAATATGACAAAAATAAAGAGATGGTGGAGGAGTACCTGCAGGGTGCTCTAAGGGAAAGCAGTCGCCAAGGAGTTATGGACATGACAGACCTTTGAAACCAGGGCCTCAGTAAACAGAGAAGACTAAACCCCCTCTACACTGTTAAAGTAAGTCAGGATGTTATATTCCCAGTGATGTCGGAATGCTTCTATGGGTCCGTTCATCATGAGCTTTACACTGTGTAGAGGGCAGCTGCCGTGTTCAAATGAGGCAGAGAGATGGAGAAACATGCGTCTTTCCTTTGGGCATTGGCAGTGTGAACACTCCTGTAGGTTCACCAGTGGGTTTGGATAGCGTATAGGTTCCCATCACCACCACTGTAAAGAGAGCACCACAGTCTCACCAACCGTGAACCAGCCGTTTCACACCAAGCCCACTCTGAATGACTCCGAATGGCTCTGTTTACATCTCCGTGGCTGTCCGATGCAGAAATTGTTGGACGTGCCCTTTAAGGCCTTCACTCAGGTCCAGTTTAAAGTTTGCAGTCTGTGAGTATCTCTACAGCAAGACCCCTTACAGATAAGTTTACTTAAGGGTCCTGTTATTAAGTAAACATGGGTGAAGGTGAAGCATGCTCAGATATACTTTATGTAGTAAGTGGTGTACTGGTAGAATTCCCAGGCATCTGCACCACCCAGTGTTGGTGATTGGCTGAGGCAGAGTGGGAATGAATACTGTATATAGGTATTACAGTAATATAAGATTATATAAAGGGACTAAATGAGTCACTTTTAGTTTATAAAAGTGCACTTCAGTTTTACTTTAGGTGTAGGAGTAGTAAGTCTTGGGTTCAAAACGAGTTAATAGCTGTTATATAACTATACTATACTGCAACTATACTAACAGTAAACTTATATATATATGAGTATATACAAGTATAGTTACTAATATATATTAGTTTACTAGTTATAAACTTCTATCTTACTTTTAGTTTTTAAAAGTACTCTTTAATTCTACTTTAGGTGTGGTTAGGTAAGTTATATTATATATTTGCAACTATACTGACAGTAAACTAATAAATATACTGTTAGTTTACTAGTTATACACCTCTATTTTTTATTTTTAGTTTATAAATATAGATTTTGTAAGTATATACTCTTAGGTAAACTACTAGTTAAGTACTAGTACTAGTTTAATACTGTGTATTTGTATTATATGTAATATAAGATTATATAAAGGGACTAAATGAGTCACTTTTAGTTTATAAAAGTGCACTTCAGTTTTACTTTAGGTGTAGGAGTAGTAAGTCTTGGGTTCAAAACGAGTTAATAGCTGTTATATAACTATACTATACTGCAACTATACTAACAGTAAACTTATATATATATGAGTATATACAAGTATAGTTACTAATATATATTAGTTTACTAGTTATAAACTTCTATCTTACTTTTAGATTTTTAAAAGTACTCTTTAATTCTACTTTAGGTGTGGTTAGGTAAGTTATATTTTTGCAACTATACTGACAGTAAACTAATAAATATAGTGTTAGTTTAATAGTTATACACTTCTATTTTTTATTTTTAGTTTATAAAAGTAGATTTTGTAATTTTAAAATTAAGAATTTCTTAAGTAAACTACTGGTTTAGTAGGTTCGAAACAGCAACTATACTTGTACGTTGTCTTTAAATAAACTTAACGTAATACTTAATAGTTTGCTATTTCTATAATTTTTGCACTTCAAAGTATACATCCAGGTTTTCATTTAGGCATTATATATTTTATTTTTACCTAAAATGTACTTTTAACTGTATTTTAAGTAGACATACCAGTGGACTACTCCTATACATATAAAAAAGGCTTAGTGGGGGTTAAGAACATATTTCTAATCTTTTTAAATTAAAATTCTTAACAAATATTGGACTGGATGGATTTACACACATGACAAACATACTTAGTCATACTTTTCTAAAGGGCATCCCCATCAAGGATTAGGTACAGACCAAATATATTCAGACTTGTCATTATAAGCTGAGTCTACTTAAGTAAGTTGTGGGTTTAAGGTGGTAGTAACCTCAGGCTCCTGCAGGTGGCGCTGCATGAGGATGATGGGGCTATAAATCCCTGTGGGGTGTGAGTGACGGTATCCATAGATTAAGTAGAGGTGCTACAGTGCAGGGAATGTCTCGTTCCATGTGTGGTAAACGGCTCCAGAGCAGATGTTAATGATTGGCTAAAAGGAGTGATTGGGCATGTGGGCGTGGCCAAAGACCATAGTGTGAAGGAAGTAGCTGAATCTGCAGGTGTATGGAAGCGTACGGTCATACGGGTCTACCAGCAGTGGCTAAAATCCCAGGCTACAGGGAATTCTCCTCGGAATTGTACCAGGGAAGGCATCCACCAAATCTGGCCACCAACTCTGAAAGAGTGTCTGAACACTGATGTGGCCTACATACAGACACTTGTCCAGTCCATGCCAAACCCACACACAGCTGTTACTGGTGCTCATGGAGGTGTTACATGCTATTAGGTATGCTTTAGTTCCTCATGGCTTTTTGGAGACCTTCATTCCTTTGTTCCTCCAACATGGAACCGAACCCCTGCTGTCAGTCATGCTGACCCCTGGCCTGCCTCTCACATGGTATAAACATTCTCTGGAGGTGAAAACCTACCCAGCAGACTCAGCAGAGTAAACGCGTACCTCAGCAAAGGTTAGTGCCACTGGCCTGCATGCTCGTAACCTGAACAGGGCACGAAAGCTCGCTATGCTGAAAACAAGAGAACGCAGGAGAATAAATAGAGCTGGCTATATTTACCCGGAACGCTCCAGAAATCCTCCTGCTATCGCCTTTGTGCGTGCATTTTACCATGGAACAGGCCCCTGGATGTGCTTGGACCGAGTGTTTATGGGTTTCCTGATCCGGTTGAAGCACATCTGAACACAGTAGCTGGTTGGCATCGTCACTGAGAGCTGTGCTTGGCCTACATGGGAGCTGCGACATGTTTTCCGGATACAGATTAAGCTCAGTCTAATCTAAATCACATGGTCACTGAGGATGTTCGGTCGAAAACTCATTTTAAGCTTCCGGAACAGGGGTGTCACAGCAAGGCACTGCCAAGAAATCACATCCCGGGAAGTGAGAACATCTTGAATCCGGCCAAAACAGCCAATTTTTCCCATTTCGTAAGATTATTATCTTATCGGATAATACCATGGCCTCATCAGCTCTCAGCCCGCTTCAGCCAGAGAAAATGGTGGAGGGTAATACTGAGGAGCAAAACACATCCACCTCCTTGTGTGTTCATCAGAATGAGCCTCCGAAAGTTAAATATACAGGTCTGAAGATTAATAAAACATTAACTCGCTTTAGAGGGTCAGTGTTAGAGTGAAATAGCCGAGGGGAGCTAACAGCTAGGCTAGCTGTATCTCAGGGGAACTGAGCAGCGTTAGCAGCAGCTAGCTCTAAACAGTGGATACAGTAATAACAGCTCTGAGGTAAATGTGGGTGTAGTGATAGTAGTGGGTTTGTTTTTATCAGAATGAGCCTCAGAAAGTTAAATATACAGGTCTGAAGGTTAATAAAAGATGAACCCGCTTTAGAGGATCAGTTTTAGAGTGGGTTTAGCCGAGGGGAGCTAACCGCTAGGCTAACCGTATCTCAGGTGAACTGAGCAGCGTTAGCAGCAGCTAGCTCTAAACAGTGGATACAGTAATAACAGCTCTGAGGTAAATGTGAGGTAACTGGTCATGTGACTGTATTAGTATAGTACACTGTAGGTCAAAACTTGTTACTGTACTGTATACCACACACAGGGGGTGTATACAGTGTGCAGTAAATACTACTGTAGTGTGCAGTATAGTAGTGTGCAATTCGAATGCAGCCAATAATCAGGTGGAATTTGTGATGTCATACAAGTCATTTGCATATGCAGATGTGTAGCTCACTACTAAAGAGTGTTAGAGCTCAGGGCACCCGACATGGCAGCCAATCAGAACGGAGCTTGTTTACATATTTCAGTCCTAAAGCAGAATTATGTGGGAATTGGTGTTTTTGGCTCCTCCTGTAGTTGTGGAGTGTAATTTACCATTACTCCACTGTCATAAACATAAACTGTTTGGAGGGCGAAATGTTGCACCTCCGTCACTCCTCCATCTGCCTATAAGTCACCAGCGTGGCAATGTAGTTTATGACCCCTTCGTCATCGGTGATGTCCGTTGGCACTCCAGTACTGCACTGCTACATCTAGGCTTAATATGCATCATGGCCCCTTCGTGTTTTCCACGGCTAAGCTATCACGTTTCATTTCTATCTGCAGGTTAAAGAAGAGCCACCAGCTGCAGCTCCGTCTAGCCGCTCCAGCACCCCAACGCCCTGGACACCCAACCTGTCCCGCCGCCTCAGCAGTCCCGAGGGCCTTCACGGTGTGGTCTGGTCCCCCAGCAGCCAGCGGCGCACTCTGGTTACCTCCCCACCACCTCGACCCATCCATAACCCAGTGACCTCCTCCCCGACCCCAAGACCCATCCATAATCCGGTTCCCTCCTCTCCAACCCCAAAGTCCATCCAAAGCCCCATCCCTTCATCTCCAAGCCCAAGACCCTTCTCTAACCCTGCCTCTTCCACCCCATTCTCCAGGCCCACTGGTAACCGCACTCCCACCACCCCGGTATCACCACTGTGGGAGACCCGGTGCCAATCCCCGATCAGCCCTCAAGACACCAAGGCTAACCACCGTCTCCTGGCCAAGAACATCATCAATGCAGCCAAGCGGAAGAACAGCCCATCGCCTGGGGCTCTCAGTGGGCATGGCCTCCCAATGTCTCCAGTCAGCAGCAGCATTTTGACCTTTGAACCCAAACCTGCAAGCCCCTTTCCATCCCGCTCACTAGGGGCCCAGTCCCCGATCTTCACCAGCCCACCGGCAACCCCAACACGCATGGTCCGCTCCCCGCTGCGCCTCTACAACACACGCTCCCTGACCGACTCGGATGCCTCACTGGAGTCCGAAGATTCGGGCGTGCGCTCACCCGGGGTCCGCACCTGCAACACCTGCCCACGTGGCTGGACCGGGAGCTTGAGGGTGAAGCGGGGAGGAGTGTCTGAAGATCTGTAGGATACAGAGGTTATGGGAAACAGGTTGGACCAGAAAGGGGAGCGGTTGTAGACCAGCAGTGGTCTTCAACTGCTACCTGCTTCCAGAGTTAAGATCTAATCCCTAATCTGACACATAATCTGATTCTTCAGTAGACATTGGATATTTGTAACCAGTCCATCAATATAAGAACGTTAAGTCATGGGTCTGACTCACCTCCACTACCGTCGTTCTTTAGGAGAATGGGAAAGGACCTTTATTCTCAAAGATACGTTACCAGCTGATGCAACCTCAGTGTTGGGAGCAGATTAAGAACACTTCCGGGGAATTCTAAGCCTTCTCAGAACCGTTTATCCGGAAGACGGCCGTCAAGCAAGTCCACAAGAGCACTTCTCCATTAGCGTATGTGTCACATTTGGGCTGGGACTGTACTCTGGAGCGAGTACTGGTGACCACTGGACCAGAGAATGGACTGCAGTCCAGGAGTTCATGAAAGAATGGAGAAGAGACCAATGGCGGTTCTCTGATCCTGATTCCAAAGTGGCCTTTCAGTTCTGAATGTAATGCCGGTGATTTTGATAACGCCAGTGTTGTCGGCTGTTGGGATTATGAAGCGATGTCCCAGTGATTGACCCGCTCTTACACGGCTGATTCAACTCATTAAGGGCTTAACTATGGGAATTAGCTGATGAGTGGAATCAGGGAACGCTCAGGCCTGGGACTGATTCAGTTGCTCTGCACCTGACTGTAGACCTTTTGACAGACTATGCATCACATGGACAACTACATGAGCCTTTCATGAATCTGACATGGGTCTACACAGTAGTAGTGGGAGGTCTTTACACACTTCCTGGGAAATAGTGGGCGCCTTATAGAAGAAACAAGCCAGAGACTAATAGCATATGACTGATCTTCTCAGACCAGAGCTGAGAAATTTGACGAAGATAAGGTTCTTATTTGAAATATCCAGCCCACCTTAAATCGCTCCAGTCACGTTCAAGTGCTTGTACAAGAAGTGCCAGAATGGAACTGCTGCTGTGTTTAAGGTGGAACAAAAATTAAAACCAATAAGAAGTCAACTCTTTTCTGTTTTACCAGGTTAGTATATATATATTTACCAGGTTAGTATATATATATATATATATATTTACCAGGTTAGTGTATATATATATATATATATATATATATATATATATATATATATATTTACCAGGTTAGTGTATATATATATATATATATATATCGTTGCTGTCCAATGAAAAACATGTATCTCCATTTTTTGGTTGATTTTCACTTTTATGCATCATATGAACACAGCAGCTGCCATTTACACTGTATGGCAGCTGAAATGGCCCAAAGCTGCCTGTAAAGACGTCTGGTTCCATTGACTTCCATTAAAGTGAAATGAGGTTTTAGGCCTCTCCTGTAAAGTTGGCTCTTTGGAAATGCTTGTTTTTCATTGGACAGTGATGATCTCCATAGATCATCCCATCCTTAATGAGCGTTGAGGTTTAGGGCCTCTCCTGTGCCATGGTGATGTAGTTTAGTCGCCATAAGAACATTACATAATGATATTTAGTTATTTATTCATCAATGAAGATGCATGTTTCACATATGATGATTTTAGGGGGGACTTTAATGAATCACTGCTGTCCAATGAAAAACACGTATCTCCATTTTTTTGTTTTTACGTTTTTGCATCATATGAACACAGCAGCTGTTGTTTACACTTTGTGGAAATTTCATGATGAATGGACCAACAGAAACTGCTTATTGGGCTTATTTTCGCCCTCTCCTGTAAAATTCCCATTTTGGAGATATGTGTTATTTATTGAACAGTGAATTAATATGAATTTATATATACATACAGCTCTGGAAATAAATCCGAGCCCACTCCCACTCTTCTTAAATCAGCATCTCCACATGTACAGCAGGTTCTCAGTGAGGAACCGAAGGTTGGGTTCTAGCTTTACTGGCAGATACAGTGAGCGTCTGGTTCATAAGAACAAGGTCCAGCAGCAAACACACAGGACAACACAGCTACAGACTGGCAGAGGGCCACACCCACTCTCTACTGACCGTGATGAGGGCCACCTCATTCCAATGTCCCCTAACCACCGTAAGATGACCTCAGGTGACCTACAGAGAGACTGGCGAGCGGCGGCTGGGGTGAAAGGCACAGCGAGCATGGTTCTAAAAACAGGCTTCTGGAGGTCATTAGTGATTTTCTAAATACACAGATCTAATACAATATCTGATCTGGAGTCTGGGAGACATGGTTCCAGTAGTGTAGAGAATCAAACAGAACACAAACCCAGAACCTGTACAACTAGAGACACTGATCCGTTTCAGGAGGTCTCTTAAGGTTTTCCAGAGCTGTATATATATAATCTAGATGTACATGTAGAAGATCAGTCAGTCTGTAAGTGCAGGTAGAGATGTTCCCTAGATCTGAAGTTTCATTACAGGCTCATGTCAATCACGAAAGGCTTATGTAGGGGCTGTGTAACTCTGAACACTGCCCTCAGTTCCCGCTGTGTTCTTTTTATTATTTTTTTTTAACCAAAGATTTTCCATGGCTTCTAGTGACCAAAGACATAACCGATGTGCAAGAACCTTCAAAGCAGTGTTAGGTGTTCTTATTTTCTGTGTGCGGTATCTTCTATTGTAGATCTGGCTTTATGCGTTTGTACAGTATTGCTTCGGAAGCGTGTGAGAGGACAAGGACGTGGTTTGTGGACGATGTTTGCAGGTCTGACAAATCAAATGTGGTAGGAACCTGTTGGTACATAGACGGCCTGAAAGTGGTATCTGGAAGGGTAACAGGTCTGAGCTTTAGTGTTAATAGTGATAACTGGTTTTCTGATGTCGTGAGGGGTGTGTATGAATTACAGTACGTGCTATAAAAGTGGTGATGAGTTTTTGTGAGGGGGCTGGAAAACAAGGGAACCATGCACTGTGCTTTTAGGTGGCGGACTTCGTATATGGACAATGCTGGTGTATTTGCAGGTTACTGTTTACGTATGGGGCTGTATGTATGTTTTTTTAATGTTTAAGGTTTTTAAAGTGGAACTCCTCCGGGATTTCACTCACATTCCTGCACTCACTGGTTGGGATACACCCATCAGCCATAACATTAAACCCACCTCCATGTATCTACACTCACTGTCCATGTTATCAGCTCCACCTACCATATAGGATGCTCTGCAGTTCTACAGGTACAGACTGTAGTCCATCTGTTACTCTGTATACTCTATTACTCTGTTCTTCAATGGTCAGGACCACCACAGAGCAGGTATCATGTGGGTGGTGGATCATTTGGGTGGTGGTGGTGATGGGAACCAGACGTCACCATGTCTACAATGCAAATACAGCCATGCTCGACTGATGTTAAGTGAATACACAGTCGATTCACATTATTATGACCACTTCCTATTTTCAAAAGCGGGATTGCGTACCTCATGAAGGAAGGCACCTTTTTGTGGCATGCTCTGGGCCCACTCATCCATGTGGTATGAATTCATCCTTACAGATCACAGATCTTGATAGAAGATCTTGACCAAGATTTCCAAGTACGTTCCTGGCCCTCTAATTCCCAACTTCAACCCAATTGAGCATCTGGGGGACCACCTTGATCGTTGAGTTACTCGATGGATCCTCCCCCATCCACCCTCCAGCAGCTGTGGGATGCACTGCAGTCAGCACAGCTCCAGATACCTGTGACAGCCTACCTGGACCCCACTGAGTCACTCCCAGTCCGTCTAGCTGCTCTCTGAGCTGCACATGGCTGTTACTCTGGATGTTAGCTGGTGGTCATAATAATCTGACTCCACTGTATATATAACAACCACATGCTTACCACATGTTCTCACGTGACCAGTTGATACGTGTTTACTTAACATTAGTTACCCAGTGTTAATGTATTACTTCATCTTAGTTAGTTAACACTTAATGTAACACTGAACACACCATGAGGTGAGGGTGGCATAAAGACGTCTGGTTACCATCACCACCATTGTGAGCAAACGAAAACTCCATCCCCTCTTAATGGCTTTATTAGCCATTCATCAATGGCTTTATTAGCTAGAAGGACGAGGAGGATGCCTCAGAATTCCGAACAGATGGGAGACATATTGACTGATTTCATGGGAAACGTAGAAACCTGACAAATGTAATGAAGCCATTCTGTGGGTCAGCTTATCTAGAACATCAAAGCTAGTTCCTCACGTCCTCACTGTCTTAGGATTAGACTCTTCAGGTGAGGGAATGCTTCACTCACAGTCTCATAACTCCCCTAAAGGGAAGACTACGGTATCCACTTACCTTTACGCTACCTAGCTGATCTAGCGTTCATTCCGTGTTAGGAGCATTAGCATTGCTAAGTGATGGCATTCCTTTAAAGGGAAATTCCACATTCCTCAATAATTCCATGAATTTCAACAGTGGTGTTTTGTAAAATGAAAAACTCGCAGACTTACTGCGGCAGTGATGGGAACCAGGCGTCAAGTCTACAAAACAAATATAACCAATTTCAGGCAACGCTTTGTACGAGTCAGGTATTCATAATGCATTATAAGTGCATTTATAAAGATCTACAAAGCCTTTATGATAATAAACATAAGCCTTTGTAACTGAGCGTTCATAATCGTACACATAAACCATTATAGCACAGCACCATAAGATAAGATAACACTTTATTGATCCCGAAGGAAATTGCAGACAAAGTGACATAATTATAGTACAAAGTGACATAATGCGTAATAATTCATACATAGCCTATAGCCTTATTAACGTTATTGCCGATAGCACATAATGCTTTATAAAGATCCATAGGATCTAATTGTCCATGGTATCTTCAGAAATGAACCTGACCTTGGAAGTATGTTAAGCTTTATGATACAGGTCTCAACGATAATGTTAATAACAGGAAAAATCAGTAACACTTTCTATGAGTCAGATAGTCATAATGCATTATAAGTGCTTTTATAAAGATCTACAAAGCCTTTATGATAATAAACATAAGCCTTTTCATAATCTCACACATAAACCATTATAGCACAGCAGCATAAGGCTTTATAGCACAAAGTGACATAATGCGTAATAATACATACGTAGCCTATAGCCTTATTAACGTTATTGCTGATAGCACATAATGCTTTATAAAGATCCATAGGATCTAATTGTCCATGGTATCTTCAGAAATGAACCTGACCTTGGAAGTATGTTAAGCTTTATGATACAGGTCTCAACGATAATGTTAATAACAGGAAAAATCAGTAACACTTTCTATGAGTCAGATAGTCATAATGCATTATAAGTGCATTTATAAAGATCTACAAAGGCTTAATGATAATAAACATAAGCCTTTGTAACTGAGTGTTCATAATCTCACACATAAACCATTATAGCACAGCAGCATAAGGCTTTATAGTACAAAGTGACATAATGCGTAATAATACATACGTAGCCTATAGCCTTATTAACGTTATTGCTGATAGCACATAATGCTTTATAAGGATCCATAGGATCTAATTTTCCATGGTATCTTCAAAAATGAACCTGACCTTGGAAGCGTATTAAGCTTTATGATACAGGTCTCAATGATAATGTTAATAACAGGAAAAATCGGTAACACTTTCTATGAGTCAGGTATTCATAATGCATTATAAGTGCTTTTATAAAGATCTACAAAGTCTTTATGATAATAAACATAAGCCTTTGTAACTGAGCGTTCATAATCTTACACATAAACCATTATAGCACAGCAGCATAAATGACATAATGTTAATACATACGTAGCCTATAGCCTTATTAACGTTATTGCCGATAGCACATAATGCTTTATAAGGATCCATAGGATCTAATTTTCCATGGTATCTTCAAAATGAACCTGAGCTTGGAAGTGTATTAAGCTTTATGATACAGGTCTCAACGATAATGTTAATAACAGGAAAAATCGGTAACACTTTCTATGAGTCAGATAGTCACAATGCATTATGAGTGCATTTATAAAGATCTACAAAGCCTTTATGATAATAAACATAAGCCTTTGTAACTGAGTGTTCATAGTCTCACACATAAACCATTATAGCACAGCAGCATAAGGCTTTATAGTACAAAGTGACATAATGCGTAATAATACATACGTAGCCTATAGCCTTATTAACGTTATTGCCGATAGCACATAATGCTTTATAAGGATCCATAGGATCTAATTTTTCAATGGTATCTTCAAAAATGAACCTGAGCTTGGAAGTGTATTAAGCTTTATGATACAGGTCTCAACGATAATGTTAATAACAGGAAAAATCGGTAA
>JAMWET010005061.1:12500-52500 GCA_024036415.1 Prochilodus magdalenae | reverse complement strand
TATAAATAAATAATATATACACAACGTATACACACAAACTACAGAGTAGACAGAGACAGGAGAGAGTCTCTGATATGTATAATCTATTAGACAAAGATAAATATATAGCCATAGCAGTGATATGATATATTAATAATACAGTGGTGTTGGTGGTAATGGTGAAAGGCTCACATTGTGTTCAGGAGCCTGATAGAAGCTGTTTATTAGCCAGTTTGTTCAGGCCTGGATGCTGCGGTACCTCCTGCCTGATGATTAGGCAGCGGGACTGGTGGATGCCCTCAGGCAGCAGGACTACTAGGTGTCCTCAGGCATCGGGACTGGTAGATGTCCTCAGGCAGTGGGACTGGTAGGTGTCCACAGGCAGCAGGACTGGTAGATGCCCTCAGGCAGTGGGACTGGTAGATGTTCTCAGGCAGTGGGACTGGTAGATGTCCTCAGGCAGCGGGACTGGTAGATGTCCTCAGGCAGCAGGACTACTAGGTGTCCACAGGCAGCGGGACTGGTAGATGTCCTCAGGCAGCAGGACTGGTAGATGTCCTCAGGCAGTGGGACTGGTAGATGTCCTCAGGCAGTGGGACTGGTAGATGTCCTCAGGCAGCGGGACTGGTAGGTGTCCTCAGGCAGTGGAACTGGTAGGTGTCCTCAGGCAGTGGGACTGGTGGATGCCCTCAGGCAGTGGGACTGGTGGATATTCTCAGGCAGTGGGACTGGTAGACATCCTCAGGCAGCGGGACTGGTAGATGTCCTCAGGCAGCGGGACTGGTAGATGTCCTCAGGCAGTGGGACTGGTGGATATTCTCAGGCAGTGGGACTGGTAGACATCCTCAGGCAGCGGGACTGGTAGATGTCCTCAGGCAGTGGAACAGGTAGATGTCCTCAGGCAGTGGGACTGGTTGATGTCATCAGGCAGTGGAAATGGTAGATGTCCTCAGGCAGTGGGACTGGTAGGTGTCCTCTGGCAGTGGGACTGGTAGGTGTCCTCAGGCAGTGGGACTGGTAGATGTCCTCAGGCAGTGGGACTGGTAGATGTCCTCAGGCAGTGGGACTGGTAGATGTCCTCAGGCAGTGGGACGGGTAGATGTCCTCAGGCAGTGGAACAGGTAGATGTCCTCAGGCAGTGGAACAGGTAGATGTCCTCAGGCAGTGGCACTGGTAGATGTCCTCAGGCAGTGGGACTGGTAGATGTCCTCAGGCAGTGGGACTGGTAGATGTCCTCAGGCAGTGGGACTGGTAGATGTCCTCAGGCAGTGGGATTGGTAGATGTCCTCAGGCAGCAGGACTGGTAGGTGTCCTCAGGCAGTGGGACTGGTAGATGTCCTCAGGCAGCGGGACTGGTAGATGTCCTCAGGCAGTGGGATTGGTAGATGTCCTCAGGCAGCAGGACTGGTAGGTGTCCTCAGGCAGTGGGACTGGTAGATGTCCTCAGGCAGTGGAACTGGTAGATGTCCTCAGGCAGTGGAACTGGTAGATGTCCTCAGGCAGTGGGACTGGTTGATGTCCTCAGGCAGTGGGACTGGTGGATGTCCTCAGGCAGTGGGACTGGTTGATGTCCTCTGGCAGTGGGACTGGTGGATGTCCTCAGGCAGTGGGACTGGTGGATGTCCTCAGGCAGTGGAAATGGTAGATGTCCTCAGGCAGTGGGACTGGTAGATGTCCTCAGGCAGTGGGACTGGTAGGTGTCCTCAGGCAGTGGGACTGGTAGATGTCCTCAGGCAGTGGGACTGGTAGACGTCCTCAGGCAGTGGGACTGGTAGACGTCCTCAGGCAGTGGGACTGGTTGATGTCCTCAGGCAGTGGGACTGGTAGATGTCCTCAGGCAGCAGGTCTGGTAGATGTCCTCAGGCAGTGGGACTGGTAGATGTCCTCAGGCAGCGGGATTGGTAGGTGTCCTCAGGCAGTGGGACTGGTAGATGTCCTCAGGCAGCGGGATTGGTAGGTGTCCTCAGGCAGTGGGACTGGTGGATGTCCTCAGGCAGTGGAAATGGTAGATGTCCTCAGGCAGCAGGGCTGGTAGATGTCCTTAGGCAGTGGAAATGGTAGATGTCCTCAGGCAGCAGGGCTGGTAGATGTCCTCAGGCATTGGGACTGGCAGATGTCCTCAGGCAGTGGGACTGGCAGATGTGGGATACATGGAAATTTGTGGAATTTGGGAATAAGAATTAAAATCTTTAGAGATGGGGGAAAACAGTCTCAATTCGAGAGTCTGTTTGTTTTGGCTGATAGCTCCTCCACCTGTGTCCGTTCTCTTGCTATGCCCCTCACCTGTCCCTTGTTTGTAGCTCCGCCCCTTCCCAGTTGTTCCCTTTAAGTCCTTGCGTATTCAGGCTTCCTGTTGGTTCTCTTGGTGAAGGCTCTGTGTTTTGTCTGCCTGTTGGTTGCTATGCTACTCCGGTACTTGTTCTTGGTGGGGTTTTGTTTCTCAGTTGATTTTACTCTGGGTGTTTTTGATGTTGCTTGTTTCTCGTGTTTTTTTTTTTTTTGTTTTGTTTTGTTTTCTGCTTGTTTTGGTTCTTATTAAATCAAATCACACGTCCACTTACATCCTGCCTCCTTGTCTCTCTCCACATCACATAACACTATAACATCCCAAAGAGATCAACAGGGAGTCTAAAGACACTTGCGCTAACCAGGAACACCTGGGAAGGGGCGGAGCCACAAACTAGGGACAGGTGAGGGGTTTGAGCCGTGACACTGTAATCATCTCTCATGCGTAGTAAATAACTGTCTGGTGGTCCGGGTGGTGTTGGCTAGTCATGTACTGGCTATGTACTGGTAACATTTGGTAGTAGTGTTTATGACTGTGCCCTGTGATGTGGTGGCCTGTCCAAGGTGCTTCCTGGCTTCCGCCCAATGAACACTGGGATAGGCTCCAGTACTCCTCATAACCCAGAAACACCCATCAGGATTGGAGGACTGGAGTGAACCAATCAGTGAGTTTGACTCTTGTGTTAGTAATCAGTAGAATGTCTGAAACTCACATCATTAAGATACAGAATCACCCAGAGCCAGTGAAACGTCTGAGCTGAGTTTTGAACTTTGACCCAGCTCAGCAGATCTACATTATTTCAGTCCTGGGAACAGACTGCCCTGCCCAATATCCAATCACCCCACCTCCCCCCATACACACACACCTGATCCAACCCTTCAGCTAATTATCAGCCCCGTCATGAGCCAGATCAGGTGAGCTAGAGCAGGCTGTGCAGAGCAGGGTGTTCCCAGGCCTGGAGTCCCGCCACACCTGATTCACCTCATCAAGAGCCTGAGGAATAGCTGACGAGTCAAGGCAGCTGCTGGTGTGCTGTAGCTCTCTGAGCACTCGTCCAGGCCAGAGGTAACGTCTACTATAGTCCTGTTCCAGAAATGATAATAGGACCTTAGAGCCCTAATAAATCATACTCCTGTTACTCTCCATACTTCAGTACATCTGAAGGTAAATACTTTAGTACTGTTACTCTCCATACTTCAGTACATCTGAAGGTACATACTTTAGTACTGTTACTCTCCATACTCCAGTACATCTGAAGGTACATACTTTAGTACTGTTACTCTCCATACTCCAGTACATCTGAAGGTACATACTTTAGTACTGTTACTCTCCATACTCCAGTACATCTGAAGATACATACTTTAGTACTGATACTCTCCATACTTTAGTACATCTGAAGGTACATACTTTAGCACTGTTACTCTCCATACTTAAGTACATCTGAAGGTACATACTTTAGTACTGTTACTCTCCATACTTCAGTACATCTGAAGGTACATACTTTAGTACTGTTACTCTCCATACTTCAGTACATCTGAAGGTACATACTTTAGTACTGTTACTCTCCATACTTCAGTACATCTGAAGGTACATACTTTAGTACTGTTACTCTCCATACTTAAGTACATCTGAAGGTACATTCTTTAGTACTGTTACTCTCCATACTTAAGTACATCTGAAGGTACATACTTTAGTACTGTTACTCTCCATACTCCAGTACATCTGAAGGTACATACTTTAGTACTGTTACTCTCCATACTCCAGTACATCTGAAGGTACATACTTTAGTACTGTTACTCTCCATACTCCAGTACATCTGAAGATACATACTTTAGTACTGATACTCTCCATACTTTAGTACATCTGAAGGTACATACTTTAGCACTGTTACTCTCCATACTTAAGTACATCTGAAGGTACATACTTTAGTACTGTTACTCTCCATACTTCAGTACATCTGAAGGTACATACTTTAGTACTGTTACTCTCCATACTTTAGTACATCTGAAGGTACATACTTTAGTACTGTTACTCTCCATACTTAAGTACATCTGAAGGTACATTCTTTAGTACTGTTACTCTCCATACTTAAGTACATCTGAAGGTACATACTTTAGTACTGTTACTCTCCATACTTAAGTACATCTGAAGGTACGTACTTTAGTACTGTTACTCTCCATACTTAAGTACATCTGAAAGTAAATACTTTAGTACTGTTACTCTCTATACTTAAGTACATCTGAAGGTACATACTTTAGTACTGTTACTCTCCATACTTCAGTACATCTGAAGGTAAATCCTTAGTACTGTTACTCTCCATACTTAAGTACATCTGAAGGTAGATACTTTAATACTGTTACTCTCCACACTTAAGTACATCTGAAGGTACATACTTTGCTACTGTTACTCTACATACTTCAGTACATCTGAAGGTACATACTTTAGTACTGTTACTCTCCATACTTAAGTACATCTGAAGGTACATACTTTAGTACTGTTACTCCAGTGGAGGACTAAAGGAAGGAGCTTCTACCGACACTGGGGGAGTATTTTACCTTGGGGAGCTCTACTTTAACTCAGCTATGGGCTTTCTGTGCTTCACCCACTTCTGATTTTCAGACTTTGGGACACATGTATAGTTCAGATCTGCTCACCCATGTGTCCAGGAGGGACTGAGATGCAGTCTCACCAAACATGTCTTGGCTGACTGATTACATTTTGGACTAAACTCAGCAAACTTCATTATACTGTGACTTTATTACAGGTGGTTGGGACTACAGGGTGACATGCAGCTCCATCTGTCCACGTCTGATCTGAAGCTGTTTTGCCTGGTGAACATTGGTTGAGCCGACTAGTTGTGCCGTTGACGTGAAACTAAAGCTTGGCCTGTGCTGCCCTCTGTTGGTCCAAACCGGTAGTTCCATTATTGTTCACTGCTTACTGCTTATTTACTGAATGCTTCTCTCAATGAGACACTGCAGCAGTGCCATGGTTCTCCTTTCCGAGGTAACTGGGTATGATTTGCCTGTCGATGTTCACCGGTGCCAAATTTCAGAGTCATATTGTTACTGCTAATGAACCAGTCAAAATGCTAGTCCACCTTAAAAGCCTTCAGAATGGACCTTCACTGGAGGATAAAACAGCTTTCTGAACCCGAAGTGGAGGCTGATAAGGCAAGATTTTGTTCTAAACGGTTTTGGAGTAATTCTATTGGTCTGTCCATCTTGAATATTTACTAAACTGAAACATGGACCTAGAGCTTTTAAACCAGGCAGGAAATTGAAAGTTTGTTTCATATCTCTGTTTTTTGTTGATTTTTATTTTTCTACCTCATTTGATCACATGAGCTGCTATTTACACTGTATGGAAATTTCATGAAGAATGGACCAACAGAAAAGGCCCAAAACCGCTTGGAAAGACGTCTGGTTCCATTGACTTCCATACAAATCTTACAAAATGGTTTTTGGCCTCTCCTTTAAAGTTGCCATTTTAGAGATACCTGTTTTCCTTTGGACAGCAGCGACATATTAGAGGTGGAGGTATGGAGGAGTATCATACTGTGGTACATCAAGAGTATATGTAGTGTATCAGGATACGTGTTTCGGACCCTCATCTGTTGGAGCTGTAGAGTCTTTAAGACCACCAGCCACATCCATTTAGCTGGTGTGTCTAAACCTTTGACTGGCACTGGTAATATGTTGTTTAGGTTATGTTTATTTGACTTTGGGTGGAGATTCTGAATGTGTACCCCCACCATCATTAGAGCTAACTGCCCAAGCTGAGTTGCTTCCCAAACTGTGTGGTCTGCTGCAGAGCTACTGCCCATCCTGTGCGATCTGATGTTGCGGCTTCATCTGTTACGGCTGGGTCTCACTGCCTTCCTGCTGACCAGTTTGCCTACCATGGAGCTTCTTCTTGTCTTATGCTATGAGGGGGCTTCACCTGCTTCCCGGGCACCCATCCTCCACACCACACTTCTATTCTTCTATTCTTTCTTTATAGCCTTCTATCTAACAGTGATGGATGGTTGCTATGGGTAAATGCTCCCATGGAGAGAGCTACAGAATGGTGGATAGCTACTTGCCCCGTCCTCCACAGAGAAACCACAGAAGACAGTCAGTGTGGTGTAATGGGGACCATTCATTGGGCAGCGGAGCACCCACACTTAATGTATCACAATCCAAAATAGCAGCAGTGGGGTAGAACGTACAGGTTGCAACTTGGAGCTAGACACCTTGCGTGTGTTCCTTCTCATGCCTCTACTCTCTCTGTAAACACAGGAACCATGATCTTGGAATACAGGGATAGGGATGTTGTGTTCCTCGGTAAGATGACAACGAGCAAACAGCGACACCTGGTGGCCCAGCAGCTCAGTGCAGGCACATATGACCCATTTCCATTTTCATAGTTACAGCAACCCTAGAACCTAACCCTATATTCCAGGGAGCTTAGGTTTACGGTAATGTCTGGATACACCAATCCAATCCAATCCAATCCAATCTCTTACCACCTGGAGTGCGGACAGCGGACTGGAGATCTGATCTGAGAAACAAGTCCGATGTGCCTGCAGTCTGAACACCTGAGCTGATCTGATGAATCTGACGAACCCTGGTCCCGGAGATCTACCTTCCTGTGGAGGCGTGTTCTAAGGCTTGTACTTCAAAAGTCCTTGACCTGAGGGCAGAGTGGAGGTGGATCCATGGAGGTAGAGGTCTTAGTAGGTATCCAGGATGGGGGGGTTGGTGTCCTCAGCTTTACAGGCCGACTCGCAGCAGCTTACACTATATGAACACCATATCGTGGCTTTTTGTACTCGTCTGTCACGCTTCCGGGTTTCCCGTTTGCCTCTGATCTCCTGAACTCCAACTCCCAGAACCCACTACCCAATGATGTCACAATCACATGTCTGTCATCGTCCAATCACGCCCTGTTTCCTCGTTCTTCATCACCAGAGTATTGATTATTTTCAGCTGCATCTGATTTAGTCCGTTTGCTTATAAGCTCCTGGTCCGTTGCACCCATTCCGAAGTATTGCCAACTACCGAACGGTCGAGCCTTGTGATGCTGATTCTGACTCTATTTGATCTCTGGCTTGCCCCGTCTCTTCTTCTGCCCTCTGTTATTGGTTGCACAGTCCTGATTGGTTATGTGGTTTTGACCTCTGACTCCCTCTTCGTATCTGATGTTGCCTGTCCTTTGCACTACGTATGCTCGGATTCTGTTTCGGAGTCTGACTGTCAACCTGTGGAATAAACCCAGCCTTGACTTTAGCTCAGCGGGCGTCAGTCAGACTTTGTCCTGTCTCTGTGGTGCTGCTTCTTTCAGTCCGGACTAAAATCTTACACTGAGCAACATTAAAGACGAACCCCTTTTCCAAATAGGTTTGGAGGATGTTTACTGTTTTCCGAAATACAGTATATTTGTCCATTCTGAATTAGGGAATGTTGTAGGGAACGTTAGCCAAAGGGTGAGGTGGGGGAACACGCCCCCCAGTCTAATGCTGTGTTAAGTGCTAGCTGGAAGATTCTGCTTCCTACTTGTGAAGCTGGAATTTTGAATATGTCATGTTCAAGTGCTTTGTTGATGGAGTGAAATGAAAAGTGGTCGATAAATACATCGTACTGCACTAGCAGCCAGTTTGCTATGGTGTCAATGTTGTGGCTCAAAAACCTGGTTGATGGAAGACAGCCTTAATCTATCTTGTGGGGAATTTGTACTTGGTTGATTAAGGCAACAGGCTTCCAAAAAGTTGGTACTGGTTGATGTGCAGCACTGTGTTCATCACTCCTCCTTCTAACAGCACTCGGTAGGGGCTCTGGAACTGAGGAGACCACTGCTGTAGTTTGGAAAGGGAATTGTTTCCATTCTTGCTTGATATCAAATTCCAGCTGCTCCACTGTTCAGAGTCTCCTTTGTCCTTTCATAGTGCTCAATCAATCAATCAATGTATATTTATATAGCGCTTTTTACAACCAACGTTGTCTCAAAGCAGCTTCACAGAGAATCAGTTTGTTGTATAAAAGAAAAGAAGAAATAAAAAACCACAAAGTTAATGTACAGACATTTGAGGGTGCGGGGTGGGGAAAAAACGGATCCAAGCCCCCCCTGAGCAAGCCAGAGGCAACAGTGGCGAGGAAAACTCCCGTGAGAAGGAAGAAACCTCGAGAGGAACCAGGCTCAAGGGCGGAACCCAACCTCCTCAGGTCGAACCCGGACGAGACGAGAAAGACAGAACTAACAGGAGAAGAATATCTATTAGATCCAGTCTGATTAGATCCAGTCTGATTAGATCCAGTCTGATTAGATCCAGTCTGATTAGTCCAGGACGGAGTAACTGCAAGATGGAGCCGACCCATGGATAGAGTTCATGATCAGAGCCAGACGCTGGTCAGTGTAGAGGTTATGGTCATGCCGGGCGATGAAACAGGGCAGGAGACCCACGGTGGCGCTGATGCTCAGGTGCCTGGGGGTTCTGATGTGATCGCTCCGGAGAAATTCTAGTGCTTAACTAAGAAGAGGAGAGAAAGAAGGAAAGAGGGATAGAGAGACAGAGACAGAGAGTGCTCCAAAGATTTCCAGTGGGTGACTGTCGGAGGGTCTTTTACTACGGCGCCATGTTGCTGGAGTACATGCAGAATGTGGTTTGGCGTCGTCCTGCTGGAAGCAAGACCTTCCCTGAAGAAGACGTCATCTGGATGCAGCATACGTTGCTCCAAAACTCGTATATACAGCTCTGGAAAAAATTTAGGAGACCCCTTCAAAGTGATCAGTGTCTCTAGCTGTACAGGTTCTGGGTTTGTGTTCTGTTTGATTCTCTACACTACTGGAACCATGTCTCCCAAACTCCAGATCAGATATTGTATTAGATCTGTGTATTTAGAAAATCACTAATGACCTCCAGAAGCCTGTTTTTAGAACCATGCCCGCTGTACGGTTCACCCCAGCCACCGCTCGCCAGTCTCTCTGTAGGTCACCTGAGGTCATCTTACGGTGGTTAAGGGACATTGGAATGAGGTGGCCCTCATCACGGTCAGTAGAGAGTGGGTTTGGCCCTCTGCCAGTCTGTAGCTGTGTTGTCCTGTGTGTTTGCTGCTGGACCTTGTGTTCTTATGAACCAGACGCTCACTGTATCTGCCAGTGAAGAAACTGGGGTGCTCTCTGATTTATTTCCAGAGCTGGATAATGGCCAGGATTAATGGATCCTTGTGTTTGTGGAGAAGTGATGAACTGCGTGGGAAGTGTTCCTGATCCCATGCGGTGATTTCTGTTTTAACACAGTTCCAGTCTGAGGGTCTGAAGTTCATGACCTTCCAGTTCTGGTCCCCTACATACAGAGGTTCTCCAGGTTCTTCTGCTTCTTCTTCTTCTTCTTCTTCTTCTGCTTCTTCTTCTTCTTCTTCTTCTTCTTCTTCTTCTTCTCCTTCTTCTTCTTCTTCTTCTCCTGCTTCTTCTTCTTCTGCTTCTTCTTCTTCTTCTTCTTCTTCTTCTTCTTCTTCTCCTTCTCCTTCTTCTTCTTCTTCTGCTTCTGCTTCTGCTTCTTCTTCTTCTCCTGCTTTTTCTTCTGCTTCTTCTTCTTCCTCTTGATCTTCTGCTTCTTCTTCTTCTTCTTCTTCTTCTTCTTCTTCTTCTTCTTCTTCTTCTTCTTCTTCTTCTTCTTCTTCTTCTTCTGCTTCTTCTTCTTCTTCTTCTTCTTCTTCTGCTTCTTCTTCTTCTGCTTCTTCTTCTGCTTCTTCTTCTTCTTCTTCTGCTTCTTCTTCTGCTTCTTCTTCTTCTGCTTCTTCTTCTGCTTCTTCTTCTGCTTCTTCTTCTTCTTCTGCTTCTGCTTCTTCTTCTGCTTCTGCTTCTTCTTCTTCTTCTTCTTCTTCTCCTGCTTCTTCTTCTGCTTTTTCTTCTTCTTCTTCTTCTTCTTCTCCTTCTGCTTCTGCTTCTGCTTCTTCTTCTGCTTCTTCTTCTTCTTCTTCTCCTGCTTTTTCTTCTGCTTCTTCTTCTTCTTCTTCTCCTGCTTTTTCTTCTGCTTCTTCTTCTTCCTCTTGATCTTCTGCTTCTTCTTCTTCTTCTTCTTCTTCTGCTTCTTCTTCTTCTGCTTCTTCTCCTTCTTCTTCTGCTTCTGCTTCTGCTTCTTCTTCTGCTTCTTCTTCTTCTGCTTCTGCTTCTGCTTCTTCTTCTGCTTCTTCTTCTTCTGCTTCTGCTTCTGCTTCTTCTGCTTCTGCTTCTGCTTCTGCTTCTTCTGCTTCTGCTTCTGCTTCTTCTTCTGCTTCTTCTGCTTCTGCTTCTGCTTCTTCTGCTTCTGCTTCTGCTTCTGCTTCTTCTGCTTCTGCTTCTGCTTCTGCTTCTGCTTCTTCTGCTTCTGCTTCTGCTTCTGCTTCTGCTTCTTCTGCTTCTGCTTCTGCTTCTTCTTCTTCTTCTTCTTCTTCTTCTTCTTCTTCTTCTGCTTCTTCTTCTTCTTCTTCTTCTTCTGCTTCTTCTTCTTCTTCTTCTTCTTCTTCTTCTTCTGCTTCTTCTTCTGCTTCTTCTTCTTCTTCTTCTTCTGCTTCTGCTTCTTCTTCTGCTTCTTCTTCTTCTTCTGCTTCTTCTTCTGCTTCTGCTTCTGCTTCTTCTTCTTCTGCTTCTGCTTCTTCTGCTTCTGCTTCTTCTGCTTCTTATGCTTCTGCTTCTTCTTCTGCTTCTTCTTCTTCTTCTTTTTCTTCTTCTTCTTCTTCTTCTGCTTCTTCTGCTTCTTCTTCTGCTTCTTCTTCTTCCTCTTCTTCTTCCGCTTCTTCTTCTGCTTCTTCTGTTTCTTCTTCTTTTTCTGCTTCTTCTTCTGCTTCTTCTTCTTATTATTATTATTATTATTATTATTATATTAAATGGTATAGATGATGATTATCTCCTAGTCCTTTGCTATTTCACATACAGGAATGTTCTTTTAGAAGTTTTCCATTTTTGCCAGTGCAGTCGTGACCCCTCCCCATCTTTAGGTCTGAAAGACTCCACCTCTCTGGGAGGCCCTTTCACACCCAGTCATGTTACTGACCTGTGGGTATTAATACCACCAGGTGTTGTTGGTCCTGCCCCAACTTTTTTTAAAAAAATGTTGCTGGCATCAAATTGTAAATGGGCCTGTCAATGCCTCATGCCAGATTTTAGACCTACAGCCCTCAAGTTCTCCTGATCTCAGTCTTCATGCTGTCAACGTCACCTAAATGTGGACTTGAAGGAAGACCGCAGGGCTAAGGCTGCTTTTAGAACAGGCCTACACCCCTACTGCTCCCTGTGTGTGGTGGATAGGGCTGCCCACTGCTCATGGCAAGTGTGCTCACTGCCCCCTAGTGTGTCTGCACGAAGAGGTTCAAGCTTCAATGGATTTGGCTTCTGGTCTGCTCTAGAGGTGTGTAGTACCGGAACCTCCTGGCCAGGGCCCGGTTAGGATCCTGTGAAACTGGGAGGACAAAACATGGAGCAGAGTTATGGTGGTCCTCGGCATTCCCACAGGTCACCGCAGATGGTGGATCCAGCTATGCCGGCTGGTTTCCTCTATCAGTGTGCTTATCTTCTCAAACTGTAGCATGCGGAAAAGTCCTTGTGTAAGCAGATCCGGCCGATAAGATCTGATTTCTTCATGCCAGAGATCACTGACTACACACACCACGAAAACAAAATCACCAGGAATGTAAACACGGAGACGCCCGTATGTGGAATTTCTCCTTTCGTTTTTTTGGCTGGGTGTTCAGATCATGTTTAGGTATATGATATATATATAGCTCAATGAATGAGCCTAAAGAGCATTTGTGGTTATCACTATTACGTATCCAATCAGATGCAGCATCTGTATTATCAACAGCTCAATGAAAGCCAGCACTGCTGCTGTTTATACTAAATAGAAATCATCATAATGAACGCTGCAGCTTTAAAGGTGCAATATGTAAATTTTTTCAGTTTAAAGGTTCCATAATAATGCACTGAAATGATCTAAGGAACTCAATGCGTCAATATCATCTGAGTATCATGGTGCCCAGATGTATACTGGAGTTAGCATGCTAACCGGTAAAACGTATCTCTAAAAATCTGGAATTGCATTTCAATCCAGCTTTGGTTTGGATTCAGTTGACTATCCAGAGTATGAAACCTCAATCTGGATATCCCATAAGTCCTATAAGGCAGTCTGAACATAGCCTCTGTTTGGTGACCCTGGGCATTCACACAGGTCACCGCATATGTAAGCATTCAGCTAATTGGCTAATATGGCAAAGCATTTATTTGAACAGGAACAGTGGTACGTTGAACACGCTGTTGTGTCACGCAAGCTTTGCAACTGTGGCAGCTGACAAGGAAAACATATTCCAATATCTCATCGTCATATTGTGACCACATCCTCAAACATCCTCTGAGCGCTGCAGTTAAGACCTTACAGCTTAGTTAACATGTTCTTCAAAACTTTATTAGAACCTGTAGGGAACATTAGCCAAAGGGTGAGCTGGGGGAACACGCCCCCACTCTAATGCTGTGTTCAAGTGCTAGCCGGAAGATTCTGCTTCCTACTTGTGAAGCTGGAATTTTGAATATGTCATGTGCTTTGTTGACGGAGTGATATGAAAAATGGTGGCGTCGATAAATACCATGTACTGCACTAGCAGCCGGTTTGCTATGGACAGAACGACAGAACATTGATAGACTGCAGAATGAAATCATTTCATTGGCTAAGGACCATCCAGTCAATGTTGTGGCCCCAAAATCTGGTTGATGGAAGACAGCCTCAGTTTATCTCGGAGGGAATTTGTACTTGGTTGATTTACACTTCAGGACTTCAGGTCCCAGTCTGGTGTGTCATAGGTTTCATCTGCCAGCGTTGATTGACTTTCAAGCAGATGTTAGGCATGTGGAGCAGAGTTGGGCCAACTGCTGGACAGCTGTGATTGGTTTTGACCTGTATCTATTTAGGGGACAATTCTGGCATCACGGTTTTGCCCAACCAGGTGGTCAAAGTAAATACGGCAACAGCACAATTGGTTGATTTATACCTCAGGACTTCTGGTCCAAGTCTGGCGTGAAGCAAACGCTAATAGTACAGTTAACGTGAATAAATATTTACCGGACGTGCTTCATTTATAGCAACATGCTTTTTATTACACTTTGTTATTAATACTCCATATAGCACTGCTATGGACAACATCACTAAGTCATTTTATACAACAGGAATAGACATAAACATGCATATTTATATTTATATTAGCTCTGCTCTCTCTCAGACTATACCTGTCTCATAACTGTACATATCAGACTTTCTACAGATCCCTCCTGTCTCTGTATATTCAGTATTTTGTGTATTTTGTATTTATTTAATATAACTTTATATTTTTATTTTAATGTTTAGTATGTATATGGTTTTGTTCTCCTGTAGAGTATCTACCTGAGCCTCACCACAAGCATTTCAATGCATAAATGTCCTGACATGTTGTGCATGTGAGCTGCTCCTGGGATCGATAACATCCCATCTCATTGTATCTTATCTTACATTATTTAAAAAAAATAAGATATATAATTTTTTTTTTTCTCGGGAGACTTTTATTTTGAAGCCCGGTCCCGCTGCCATGTCTTACATCCCCCCGTTACTGTTTCAGTCTTCGCTGCTTTAATGGATGTGGACTGTGTATGGTTTTTCTTCGGGACATCCCCAACAAGGTTGAAAGACCAGAGAGGCAGATGTCACCCGTCGCGGGTGATTTAACCAGCGTTTCCCTCACGGACGAGCTCCTTTTCCGGGACTGTACTGGTCCTGAATGCCCGCTGAGCCCGTAGGAGAGAGAGCGCTGAGCTGCGGCTGCTGCTGTTGTTGTGGTTAGCTGTTGTTGTTAGCTGGGCTGGCTAACTCCAGCTACACTAAGGGCTGGTTATGTGTTTCTGATCCAGCTCTGATCCAGATATCTGCCCTTGCAGTGTTTCCCTCTTTGCCTGTATCGTCTGTTTGGGCTTATTTGAGAGAGGGCTGGCGCTGGTAACCTTGAAGGAAGAGCCCTGAGGGAAGTTAGTTAGTCTGGTTAGTGAGTTAGTTAGTTAGCTAGTTAGTTGTTTTGCCCAGGATGAGTAGGAAACACCACCATTTCAAAGGAGCTGAAGTGAGCTGCTGTGTGAAGTACTTCTTATTCGGATTCAACATTATATTTTGGGTGAGTTTCTGGTTTTATTTATTTCTCATTCTGAGTAATGGGTGTTTATACCAATGTCTTATGGGACAGGACCAGTATCTCCTGGCTCTTGTTGTCTGTCTGTCTTTCTGAATGACTTCCAGAGTGTTTGTGGTTGGATTAACATGCCTTCCTGTTACTCTGCGGTGCTCGGCGTTAATAAAGCACTGGGTAAAATGAAAAGTTGCCTGTTTACATCCTGCTTAAGTGTCAAAATAGTCTCTGGAGTGAGACTTTGGTTGGAAGACTAGAAGTCCTGATGATGGGGCTTGAAGGTGACTGGTGCTTTTTGAGCTGCCCCTAGGGCAGAGACTTAAGAGTGGCCAATATAACAACGTTTAAGCGTCCTGTTTAATTGGGTTTAGTGCTGCACAGTTTGTGAAGCCCTGAATTACAAATCATTGTAGTTGTAGTAGTATTGTAGCCTTCACAATGAGTCCTCATAGCCAGTAACACACAGCAAAAAGCACAAAAAGAAAAACTCAGTTTTATTGGATCTACATGCCTTCCTGTTACTCTGCAGTGCCCAGTGTTAATAAAGCACTCGTGTAAAAGTTGCCTATTTACATCCTGCTTAAGTGTCAAAATAGTCTCTAGAGTGAGACTTTGGTTGGAAGACTAGAAGTCCTGATGATGGGGCTTGAAGGTGACTGGTGCTTTTTGAGCTGCCCCTAGGGCAGAGACTTAAGAGTGGCCAATATGACGATGTTTAAGCGTCCTGTTTATTGGGTTTAGTGCAGCACAGTTTGTGAAGCACTGAATTGCAAATCATTGTAGTTGTAGTAGTATTGTAGCCTTCACAATGAGTCCTCATAGCCAGTAACACAGCAAAAAGTGCAAAACAAAAAACTCAGTTTCATTGGATCAACATGCCTTCCTGTTACTCTGCAGTGCTCAGCGTTAATAAAGCACTCGTGTAAAAGTTGCCTATTTACATCCTGATTAAGTGTCAAAATAGTCTCTAGAGTGAGACTTTGGTTGGAAGACTAGAAGTCCTGATGATGGGGCTTGAAGGTGACTGGTGCTTTTTGAGCTGCCCCTAGGGCAGAGACTTAAGAGTGGCCAATATGACGATGTTTAAGCGTCCTGTTTATTGGGTTTAGTGCAGCACAGTTTGTGAAGCACTGAATTACAAATCATTGTAGTTGTAGTAGTATTGTAGCCTTCACAATGAGTCCTCATAGCCAGTAACACAGCAAAAAGTGCAAAACAAAAAACTCAGTTTCATTGGATCAACATGCCTTCCTGTTACTCTGCAGTGCTCAGCGTTAATAAAGCACTCGTGTAAAAGTTGCCTATTTACATCCTGATTAAGTGTCAAAATAGTCTCTATAGTGGGACTTTGGTTGGAAGACTAGAAGTCCTGATGATGGGGCTTGAAAGTGACTGGTGCTTTTTGAGCTGCCCCTAGGGCAGAGACTTAAGAGTGGCCAATATGACAAGCGTCCTGTTTAATTGGGTTTAGTGCAGCACAGTTTGTGAAGCACTGAATTACAAATCATTGTAGTTGTAGTAGTATTGTAGCCTTCACAATGAGTCCTCATAGCCAGTAACACAGCAAAAAGTGCAAAACAAAAAACTCAGTTTCATTGGATCAACATGCCTTCCTATTACACTGCAGTGCTCAGCGTTAATAAAGCACTTGGGTAAAATGAAGTTGCCTGTTTACATCCTGCTTAAGTGTAGCGCTGACTGAGATCATTGTAGTTGTAGTAGTATTGTAGCTAGTCATGCTACACCGATTCTGACATTTAAACACACTACTACTGTCATCAATAACACAAAGCAAGTACTCTATGGGAACAACTCTCTACCAGGAGCCACCTAGAAATATTGATTAAGGCTAGAAATGAGTCCCTTCTGATGATGTAGCCTGAAGCCGAGGTTGCTTTTTGAACTACCCTTAGGGCAGATACTTCTAAATGGCCTGTATGACTACAGCTAGTCTTGCCACACTGTTTTTGGTATTTGAATGCATTTGAACGCACTGTCACTATTGACAACACAAAGCAAGTAGACAGGACGGACCGCCACTGCAGCGGTGTGGGACGACAAGACTCAGCGAAAATGCTTGGTGGCAAAATTGGCACTACTTTGTGGGTAAAACATGGTACCAGGAGCCGCCTAGAGAGGTTGGGTTAAAGACTAGGAATAAATCTCTGATGATGGAGCTTGAAGGGGAGAGGTGCTTTTTGTACTACCCTTAGGGCAGATGCTCAGGAGTGGCCGATATGACAGTGTAGCAGTGATATCGTGCCTCTCTGAGCATGTCGTGGATGTCATCAGTACTTCATAAACTCGGACTGCATTTTTGGTGGTCTTGGGTCTTCTACTGGTGGGAATTGTCTGGAAGAGGTGAAGTCCAGGATGAGAGGGGTCAGGGTATTCTTCACCCTGTTGGTATAGATGTCCTGAAGCTTTGGAAGAGAGCATCCAGTGATCTGCTGTCCTGTCTGGACTTTAAGTTGGTGTTTGGATGGTTTCTGCGAGGTGGAAGAACCAAACCAGACGCTTGTGGGCGACGCTTGTGGGCGACGCTTGTGGGCGACGCTTGTGGGCGACGCTTGTGGGCGGCGCTTGTGGGCGGCGCTTGTGTTGAGTGCTTTAGGGGCGACGCTTGTGTTGAGTGCTTGTCGGCGACGCTTGTGTTGAGTGCTTGTGGGCGACGCTTGTGTTGAGTGCTTGTGGCCGACGCTTGTGTTGAGTGCTTGTGGGCGACGCTTGTGTTGAGTGCTTGTGGGCGACGCTTGTGTTGAGTGCTTGTGGGCGACGCTTGTGTTGAGTGCTGGTGTTGAGTGCTTATGGGCGACGCTTGTGTTGAGTGCTTGTGGGCGACGCTTGTGTTGAGTGCTTGTGGGCGACGCTTGTGTTGAGTGCTTGTGGGCGACGCTTGTGTTGAGTGCTTGTGGGCGACGCTTGTGTTGAGTGCTTGTGGGCGACGCTTGTGGGCGGCGCTTGTGTTGAGTGCTTTAGGGGCGACGCTTGTGTTGAGTGCTTGTGGGCGACGCTTGTGTTGAGTGCTTGTGGGCGACGCTTGTGTTGAGTGCTTGTGGGCGACGCTTGTGTTGAGTGCTTGTGGGCGACGCTTGTGTTGAGTGCTTGTGGGCGACGCTTGTGTTGAGTGCTTGTGGGCGACGCTTGTGTTGAGTGCTTGTGGGCGACGCTTGTGTTGAACGCTTGTGTTGAGTGCTTGTGGGCGACGCTTGTGTTGAGTGCTTGTGGGCGACGCTTGTGGGCGACGCTTGTGTTGAGTGCTTGTGGGCGACGCTTGTGTTGAGTGCTTGTGGGCGACGCTTGTGTTGAGTGCTTGTGGGCGACGCTTGTGTTGAGTGCTTGTGGGCGATGCTTGTGTTGAGTGCTTGTGGGCGACGCTTGTGTTGAGTGCTTATGGGCGACGCTTGTGTTGAGTGCTTGTGGGCGACGCTTGTGTTGAGTGCTTGTGGGCGACGCTTGTGTTGAGTGCTTGTGGGCGACGCTTGTGTTGAGTGCTTGTGGGCGACGCTTGTGTTGAGTGCTTGTGGGCGACGCTTGTGTTGAGTGCTTGTGGGCGACGCTTGTGTTGAGTGCTTGTGGGCGACGCTTGTGTTGAGTGCTTATGGGCGACGCTTGTGTTCAGTGCTTATGGGCGACGCTTGTGTTCAGTGCTTATGAGCGACGCTTGTGTTCAGTGCTTATGAGCGACGCTTGTGTTCAGTGCTTATGGGCGACGCTTGTGTTCAGTGCTTATGGGCGACGCTTGAGTTCAGTGCTTATGGGCGACGTGCTTGGGGGCGATTCAGTGCTTATGGGCGACGCTTGTGTTGAGTGCTTATGGGCGACGCTTGTGTTCAGTGCGTATGGGCGACGCTTGTGTTGAGTGCTTGTGGGCGACGCTTGTGGGCGATGCTTGTGGGCGACGCTTGTGGGCGATGCTTGTGGGCGACGCTTGTGGGCGACGCTTGTGTTCAGTGCTTATGGGCGACGCTTGAGTTCAGTGCTTATGGGCGACGCTTGTGTTCAGTGCTTATGGGCGACGCTTGAGTTCAGTGCTTATGGGCGACGCTTGTGTTCAGTGCTTATGAGCGACGCTTGTGTTCAGTGCTTATGAGCGACGCTTGTGTTCAGTGCTTATGGGCGACGCTTGTGTTCAGTGCTTATGGGCGACGCTTGAGTTCAGTGCTTATGGGCGACGCTTGAATTCAGTGCTTATGGGCGACGCTTGTGTTGAGTGCTTATGGGCGACGCTTGTGTTCAGTGCGTATGGGCGACGCTTGTGTTGAGTGCTTGTGGGCGACGCTTGTGTTGAGTGCTTGTGGGCGATGCTTGTGGGCGATGCTTGTGGGCGACGCTTGTGGGCGACGCTTGAATTCAGTGCTTATGGGCGACGCTTGTGTTGAGTGCTTATGGGCGACGCTTGTGTTGAGTGCTTATGGGCGACGCTTGTGTTGAGTGCTTATGGGCGACGCTTGTGTTGAGTGCTTATGGGCGACGCTTGTGTTGAGTGCTTATGGGCGACGCTTATGGTTGGTGGTTATGGATGATGGTCACTCTATGGCAATCTTGCACGGCACCATTGCAATCTGTGGTGATGTTGGCGTGATCGGGCAGTTGTCGTAACACAGTAGTCCTGGGTCGTGCAACCGCCTGCTAATGGTGCTGGCACTAACAGGATGGAGGAGTACCTGCTTACGTCACATGACCATGAACCTTGAATCATTGGCATGTCTCACAGTGTTAAACCTAGCCACCAGGTTTCATCCCTGTAGACTGATATCTTCTGGGTGCAGCTATATGTGCAGCTGTTCTTTTTTGATGCTGAGTGTATTAATATCTGCGTTGGGCTTTTGGGCTACAGTTCCTCTATTAGCTCCTCTCTAATGAGTAAACTTTCCGTGAAGTTTCACTCACCTCTTCGTATACTGTATTTCATTATGCTCTCTCTGTAATGAAGCATGAAGTGGGTGGTGTTCTGGTCACATCCACAGTTTGCTTAGAAAACGTTTTTGTGGTGTAGTTGATCACCGTATGATAAAGACATCACCTTGTCCTCATCTAAACCTGGCTTAACAGACTCCGAAACTGAACGTCCACCGTAATGATCCAGTGTATAGCCGAACCAAGTGTGTGGGAAAACTATTTCAGTCCTGGCGTAGAGGCAGGATCCCAAATCGCTTGAGAATGGATTGGAAAGTTACTCTCTCTGGTGAAGCGGTGGGTCCAGATTAACCTTAACCTCTGCTATTCTCAACATGGAGAGCTCCATTGAGAAATTAGTTGCGTCTGCTCCAAACTGGATTATCCAGGCCGAGTTCTGGAGCGCTGCGGTGCTTTGCTGCGAGAAGCTCCTTCAGATAATCCATATTATCATAATCCATATTATTGTATTGCTCTGGCGTGATGCGCTTGATCCCGAGCTGTTTCCATCATCAGCATCAGGCTCGTACGGAGACTTGGCTGGAGAAAACGGATTTTCCAGATGCGTATCTGTCCGTTGGGAAGCTGTGCTTTCAGCCAGACGAGGCAAATACATTTAGCATCTGCTGATTTGCTGAAGCTGCAATACTGCTGCAGGAATCGACCTGGAAAAGACCTATGGGGGCCCGGTAGAAAGGGGTCATTTAGCCGCCTTTAGATCGACTCTCTAAATCGATTATAGCACAGGAATGACGGGATTCATAGGATGGGAAGAGCTGCTACAGTGCAGGGAATGTCTGGTTCCATGTGTGGTAAATGGCTCCAGAGCTGATGTTAATGAGTGGCTGAGCATGTGGGCGTGGCCAAAGACCATAGTGTGAAGGAAGTAGCTGAATCTGCAGGTGTATGGAAGCAGCGTACGGTCATACGGGTCTACCAGCAGTGGCTAAAATCCCAGTCTACAGGGAATTCTCCTCGGAATTGTGTCAGGGAAGGCATCCACCAAATCTGGCCCAACTGCACAATCCTTTGATGCAAGAGTGTCTGAATGTTGATGTGGCGCACATCCAGAAACATGTCCAGTCTAGTCCTAATCTAATCACAGCTGTTGTTGGTGCTGGTGGAGGTATTCCAGCCTGATGTAGTCATGGAACCTTCATTGTAACTTCAGGCAGGTAGTCGGTATAACAGGGTTCCAAGCTCGACTAGTGTACAGCAGTGCGTTCAGCTGTGTGTTAATCAAAGTGTCTTCTGGGTATGAAGTGTGGGTTTTGCCTAAGTAGCAGTTGTGCAGGGAATGCGACAGTGCAGGGAATGTCTCGTACCATGTGTGGAAAGCGGCTCCAGAGCAGATGTTAATGATTGGCTAAAAGGAGTGACTGAGCATGTGGGCGTGGCCAAAGACCATAGTGTGAAGGAAGTAGCTGAATCTGCAGGTGTATGGAAGCGTGCGGTCATACGGGTCTACCAGCAGTGGCTAAAATCCCAGAACTGTGTCAGAGATGGCATGCACCAAATCTGACCCAACTGCTCAACTCTTTGATGTACGAGTGTCTGGACGTTGATGTGGCCTCCATCCAGACACTTGTCCAGTCCGTGCCCAATCCACTCACAGCTGTTGTTGGTGCTGGTGGAGGTACTACATGCTATTAGGTGGGTTTCAGGCAGCATGCACATAGAAGGGTCTGACTGGAATGATCATGTGATGCATGCTTTTCCTTTTTTTTTGTCTAGACCTTCAGAGCATGCGAGTCACTTTAGGGCTTGTCTGTTGAAGGACAAACGGCCGTAAACCTGAGGAGACTCTTAGCTGTTTGCGGTAACTACTTCTCAAACCAGAGGCTCCTCAGTATCATTCCCGGAGCTCCATTAAGCTTTATGACCAAATGTTTGCCAGCTAAAGGCATATGGAGCGCAGCTGCTCCGGCCTGTGTTTAAGTTTTCCTTTTGAAATGAAAGGAAAGCTGAACGGAATGGGAAAGTGCCACAGTGGCTGGGATTTCTGTGCATCTCTTAGCGTTAGCTGAACTCGACAGCTGGACGGAAGCCTGGCTAGCTTTAGAGGCTTCCGTTGCGTGTTAGCGCTATTAGCCTTGTAGCTCCAGTGCAGAGCTACAGAAGCATACCGTCTCGACTGGTAAAGGCTGACCTGTCCTGTAACGCTCTGCTATTGTTCTGAAAGCCCTGTGCAGAGCCGGAGGTCCCCGAACATTCGACGGGCAGGGTAGTCAGTGTAGTCAGTGTTTGCAAACTGATTCAGTGTGAGGGCGTGAAACTCCGAGTCTTGGAAACCCCTCCGTGTCCTGGAGCAGCCTGGCTTTGTCATAAATTCCAGCTAGCTTGTGGTGTTGTCTCTTGTTGTTGGCTGATGAATGGTATCTGTTGTGTGGGCTCGCTGAGTAACCCCCTCTGGAAGGCGTGGTGCTGATTACTACCCCCACCGCTCATTAATGCCGCCTGCCAGCAAATGTTAACCTTGCATAATGCTATACTGGGCGTTCCATTGTTAACGGGAAAATGAAGACCTTGTGCAGGGGTCCTATACGCGGGGGCCAGATGAGGCCAGCTAGCTTTAATTCTGATCTTCTGATCTCTTTAAATGGGGGTCGTGTAGCTGGAAACAGTGACTGACTTGTCTGCTTAAAGCCTGAATGTCATCTGCACTCGTGTACGTGTTACAGGACGTCATGCCGTGTAACTAGGGAAGCATAGGTGGGAGACGTGGGAGAACCAGCACTGTAATTCAGGACACAAGCCGAGACCCTGTTTTTAGGGCAATATTTAACGTTATGGTTTAGTTGCATCAGGTTTCAGGTTTATTTGTCATTTGTACAACCTGTCAGGATGCTTATGCATAGAACTGCTTATGGTGAAGCTCAGGTTGATACTCTACAGCCGGGCAGCATTAATATACATACTCACACAACATATTAAATTAAGAAATATAAAAAGAGATCAATTAAATAAATACGCAAAAAAATACACAAAGTCCCGAATATACAGAGACAGGAGGGGCCTGTGGGAATTCTGATGTGTACATTTATTAGACATGGACAGTCTGAGAGAGAGCGGAGATATATCTCTATATCTCTCTATATATATGTATGTATATGTCTGTTGTTTGAAGTGACTTGTTGATATTGTCTGTAGCAGTGATATGCTATGATATATTAATAATGAAGTGTCAGAGTACAGTGGTGTTGGTGGTATTGGGGTGTTGGTGGTGTTAGTGGTATTGGTGGTTGTATTGGTGGAGTTGGTGGTACTGGTGAAAGGCTCACAGCGTGTTCAGGAACCTGATGGCGTGTGGGTAGAAACTGTTCATTAGCTGGTTTGTTCTGGCCTGGAAGCTGCGGTACCTCCTGCCTGATGGCAGTAAGGTGAAGAGGCCATGTGCTGGGTGGCTACAGTCCAAGCGGATCTTATGGACCGGTAATGTCCTCGGTCAGCGGGACTGGTGGTTGTCCTCGGTCGGCGGGACTGGTGGTTGTCCTTGGGCAGCGGGACTGGTGGTTGTCCTTGGGCAGCGGGACTGGTAATGTCCTCGGCCAGCGGGACTGGTGGTCGTCCTCGGCCAGCGGGACTGGTGGTCGTCCTCGGCCAGCGGGACTGGTGGTCGTCCTCGGCCAGCGGGACTGGTGGTCGTCCTCGGCCAGCGGGACTGGTGGTCGTCCTCGGTCAGCGGGACTGGTGGTCGTCCTCGGGCAGCGGGACTGGTAGATGTCCTGCAGGTCTGGAAGTTTGCTGCCTATGATGGACTCCGCTGTCCTCACCACTATCTTCAGGGCCTTACGGTCGTAGGCAGTACAGCTGCCAGACCCGACAGAGATGCAGGCCGTGAGGATGCTCTCTGTGGTCTGTGCTGTCAGTCTACACTCTGCAGTCACAGGTCTCTATGGAAATGAGAGAAATGACATCCCCGACTAATCGACTAATCAAATTAGTCGACAACTTATTTGCTCATTGAAATAAGTTGACTAAGTCGAATAATCGTTGCCCCCCTGTTTGCCCTCCTTCAGTATTACATGGTTGTTATTGGACTCTGAACAGTTCAGGCTAACTGAGCACCAGCTGGACATACACAGTGTACAGCTGGCCGTTACTATCATCTGGCTTTCTGATTGGATGGTCTATCATCGATCATCGGTGCTTAATCCCCTCCGAACCACAGTTTCATTACATGTGCGGTATCAGTAGTCCGGTTTAATAGGGTTCGGCCCACCACAGTGTGTGAGTTAAAGTGGACAAGTATATTAAAATACATATATAAAATATGATTAATCTCAATGATTTAAATTATGTTACATAGGCTACACACTGTACCATGAAATGCAACTATCTGGACGGCGGAGGAGAGTAGGTCATGGGAAGCCCTGCTGTAGGCGGCATCACTGCATTAGCCAGGCCTTTCCAGCTTGCCGTGTTGTTTGGCTGTGTTGTGTATATCATGTATCAGCCTGAAGTGGAGCCGCACTGGAGTGTTGTAACCTCTGGATGCTCAGGATGAGCAGAGTTTATAAACGCCTGGTGTAATGTTTCTCTTATGACCCAGTGGAGCAGATCCACACAGCCTGCACTCTCGCTCTTCATCTGCCGCCGCTCAAACTGTTTTGCACTGCGTGGCAGACCGGTTAAACCGGCAAGGTTTTTTATTTTTTTATTTTTTTTTTTTTATTATACACACAATCAAATCAGAGTATCAGCTACACCTCCTCCTTCTACACTCATTGTCCATCTTACCAGCCCCACTGACCATACAGGAGCACTCTGTAGTTCTACAGGTACAGACTGTAGTCCATCTGTTTCTCTGTATACTCTATTACCCTGTTCTTCAATGGTCAGGACCCCCACAGGACCCCCACAGGACCACCACGGAGCAGGTATTGTGTGAGTGGTGGATCATTCTCAGCCCTGCAGTGACACTGTCGTGGTGCCTGTGGGCAGCGTCCTGTGGGCAGCGTCCTGTGGGCAGCGTCCTGTGACCACTGTTGAAGGACTAGAGGATGACCAACACTGCACTGTGCAGCAGCAGATGAGCTATCGTCTCTGACTGCACATCTACAAGGTGGAGCAGCAAGGTAGGAGTGTCTAGTAGAGTGGACAGTGAGTGGACACAGTGTCTAAACACCCCAGCAGCACTGCTGTGTCTGATCCACTCACACCAGCACCACACACACTAACACACCACCACCCCGTCAGTGTCACTGCAGTGCTGAGAATGATCCACCACCCACATCATACCTGCTCTGTGGTGGTCCTGTGGGGGTCCTGACCATTGAAGAACAGGGTAAGTATACAGAGAAACAGACGGACTACAGTCTGTGATAGAGCAGGGGTGTTTGATTATATCCAGCCCAGAGTGGCTCCAGGTTTTCATACCAGCAAGTCAACAGGTCTGATCAGCGCTTTGATCGCTGAGGCAAATTGGTTAAACAGGTGGAGGCAGATGTGCTCCAGCTTGTTTGGAGCGAACCCCTGCTGCCACACCGACCCTTTGTGGGTGCGACTGGACACCACTGCCTACAAATGGCCATGGACTAAACTCTCCAAGCAAAAAAGTAGTCACCTTGTGTGTTTAAGGTGGTAGTATCTTCAGCCTCCTGCAGGTGGTGCTGCACGAGCATGATGGGGCTATAAATACCTGGAGGTATGACGGGATCCATAGATTGGAAAGAGGTGCTACAGTGCAGGGAATGTCTCGTTCCATGTGTGGTAAATGGCTCCAGAGCAGATGCTAATGATTGGCTTGGAGTGATTGCATGTGGGCGTGGCCAAAGACCATAGTGTGAAGGAAGTAGCTGAATCTGCAGGTGTATGGAAGTGTACGGTCATACGGGTCTACCAGCAGTGGCTAAAATCCCAGTCTACAGGGAATTCTCCTCGGAATTGTGCCAGGGAAGGCATCCACCAAATCTGGACCAACTGACCAATTCTTTGATGTAAGAGTTTGAACACTGATGTGGCCTCCATCCAGAAACGTGTTCAGTCCATGACGAATGCAGTCACGGCTGTTGTTGGTGCTTGTGGAGGTATTCCGGGCTGTTAGGTACGTTTCAGTCACAGGGGACTACTCTTTGTCCGGGGATCCTACATTCCACTGTAAAACTAGAGAAGCGTTCACTGTGATTTTAGAGGTAGCTGTGGTCTCATTGCCTCAGCCTCTGCCTTTGTTCTCTCCTGTCGGAGAAAAGCCTGCTGTGTTCTGCTGAAACTTAAACTCGGACTGCAGCGTTTCCAGGCTTTCAGGTTGAGTACAACAACTTGGAAATCAATCGTCCTTTGGTTTTCTTTAGACAGTGGAGGCTAATGGCACTCTTGGCTGCCTCTGGCTTAATGTGCTTGGAACCATACGGGAGTCACTGACGCTCTCCGGCGGATCTTGTTTAAAGACATGTATATGTTAAAGCAGGATTCCAGAGATTGTCTTTTGGCATTTTTGCAGTAATGTATGTGAGGTAAACAAATGTCATCCAGAGTGTTTGGCGTTCCTGCCTTCCACCTGTTGAATCCTGGGATAGGCTCCAGCATCCCCCTTCAACCCATAAGGACTAAGCAGTTTAAGAGTGTGCGCGCGAGTGTGCGCGCGAGTGTGCGCGCGAGTGTGTGCGCGAGTGTGCGCCATCCAGTTTATCTCGAAGGTGTTCAGCGGTGTTAGGGTCAGGGCTCCACACACCAGACTCCTCTTACCATGTCTTCATTGGGCCCGTGTACACAAGGCGAGCTCTGTCATGCTGGAGCAGGAAATGGGTTCCTCCCCAGACGGCTGGCACAAAGTTGGAAGCATTTAATTGTCTAGATTGTCTTTCCATGCTGTAGCATTAACGCCACCCTTCACTGGAACTAAAGGGCCTGCAAAACCTGAAAATCTGATGGCCCCAGGCCAGCCACCCTCCTCCAACACACTGTACTGTAGGCACTGTACATTCCGGTAGGTAGCGTTTTCCCGGCATCAGTTAAGACTTAGGAGAGTAATAAGGTGACCCATTCTTCTGAAGCTCAACATGTTTACTTCAGAGGCACTCTGAGTCAGTGGAGCTCCATCTGCTTCGGTTCCTCCTCAGCAGTGTTCAGTACTGGTGGTTCGTTGGGCTCTGAGTGCGTAATCCATGTTTGATCAGTGTTTTGATTGGTGGGTAGGACCGGAATGAGATGTCTTGTATGATGTCTGTTGTTGTTGATGTTGTTGTTGATGACTTTTGTTGGTGTTGTTTATGATGATGATGTTGGTGATGTTGATGATGTTGATGTTGTTGGTGATGATGTTGGTGTTGTTTATGATGTTGATGTTGTTGGTGATGATGTTGGTGATGTTGATGTTGTTGGTGATGACTTTTGTTGGTGTTGTTTATGATGTTGATGTTGTTGATGTTGATGTTGTTGATGTTGTTGATGTTGATGATGTTGATGATGTTGATGTTGTTGATGATGTTGATGTTGTTGGTGATGATGTTGGTGATGTTTATGATGTTGATGTTGATGTTGGTGATGTTTATGATGTTGATGTTGTTGGTGATGTTTATGATGTTGATGTTGTTGGTGATGTTTATGATGTTGATGTTGGTGATGTTTATGATGTTGATGTTGTTGGTGATGTTTATGATGTTGATGTTGATGTTGTTGGTGATGTTTATGATGTTGATGTTGTTGGTGATGTTTATGATGTTGATGTTGATGTTGTTGGTGATGTTTATGATGTTGATGTTGTTGGTGATGTTTATGATGTTGATGTTGTTGGTGATGTTTATGATGTTGATGTTGATGTTGGTGATGTTTATGATGTTGATGTTGATGTTGGTGATGTTGATGTTGTTGATATTGATGTAGTTGATGATGATGATGTTGTTATTGTTGACGTTGATGATGTTGTTGATGATGTTGATGTTGTTGGTGATGATGTTGGTGATGTTTATGATGTTGATGTTGATGTTGTTGGTGATGTTTATGATGTTGATGTTGGTGTTGTTGTTGATGTTGATGTTGTTGATATTGATGTAGTTGATGATGTTGTTGATGTTGTTGTTGTTGTTGCTGACGTTGATGATGTTGTTGATATTGCTGTTGTTGATGTTCAAATTAATGATGTTGTTGTTGATGTTGATATTGATGTTGTTGTTGTTGTTGTTGATGATGTTGTGTGATTAACATCCATTTCAACATTGATATCAATAACCAGCTTCTTAAACAGGACTATCACACTCATGAAGTTTTAGCCGATGACTGATTGTTTCTTGTTTATGATTAACAGCCACTAAATTCCAAGCCCAAAGTGGCCAAACAGTAGCCACCTTACTTAGCCAGCTGAGGGGCTAACTCCGGTGGCACGGGCACCTACACAGATCCCACAGTGTCTCTGTGAGTTCTTTGGCTTCCCAGTATTTGCAGTGCTCTTCACCCCCTTCGGTTTGTTGTAGCATAATATGGCTGTTGGCGATCAGATGGTCAACCAACACATGAAAGCCAGAATTGGCCCAACACCGTCTGCTACCAATGGGGCCACTTATGTCGCGCCAGACTTGGGCCAAAAGCACTGAGGGGTAAATCAACCAAGCACAGATCTGCTGCAGTGTAATTGTGCCGTGGCCTTACCTCATCCACAGTTTTGGGCCACAACGTTAACGGCAAAATCGGCCCAAACATGTCACTGCCAGTCCAAAACCAGTCGCAGCTGTCCTGCACCTGGTCCAGTGCTGTAAACAGATGACTGTAGGGGTGGTCAGGGGAACAGTAACATTCCGAACTTCACAGATGACGCAGTTTTGCTGTCTATACTGCGGCTCGGCCCAAACGCCCTGACCGGGAAAACCTAGATGAGACCCAAAGACACGCATACCAATGCCCAGCCCCAGTCTACCAATATGTTTGTTTAGCTTGTCCCCCATTCTCTTTCCCGTGTGTGGCACATGAGCCACATGTCCTCCGTCCGCACACCTGTGCGTGATCAGTGGGGAGCACGTGCACACTATCTGGCAGCCCCTGCCACAATGCGTTCTGGTGCTGAACAAGGACATGGTTTAGTTTCATAGGAGCTGTGAGCGGTTTCTCTAAGGTGAAGACCCCTAAAAACGGACCCTCACTTCGGCAGATGGGCTGTAATGAGAGCAGGTACCTATAACCCATGGAGTGCTACCTACTATCAGACATCTAGTAGCTCTAGAATAATAATAATTGGGCTTCATTATACATAACAGGCTTTAGAGAAAGTCCACTCGATCATTAAGGACACCTCGCATGTCCTCCACTCTGCCTACGAGTTGATGTCTCTGGGTCTCTGTTATCGCTGCCCTACATGTTGATCTGTCCAACATCAGGGCCGTTAGATTGATTGATTAATAATCCCTGATGTTACTATGTGTTTTATTAATGTCTATGTTGTCTGTAATTGTCTGCGGAGGTCTTTATGCCATGTGCTTGGTGTCTCGTCTTTACCTGGTATGAATTGTCCCTTGGGGACAAATAAAGTTTATTCAATTCCATTCACTTGGGTATTGTGTTGGACCTGCTTTCGTTATTCAGAGTATCTAGAATGGGTCTCTAGAACCAGGTAGTCCTCTGTAGAGTGTTGGCCCAGTTGCCAGGAGGTTGCAAAGTCCAAGATAACACGGCCTCACCGTCTCCACCCACATCTTTTGGCACTGTGATAACCAGGCGCCGGTTGCTCCAGGAGTGACGCTGTATTAGCTGCGGTAGTTAGCATATTTACAGTGATGGGTAATTATGAAAGTGAATGTTGTGCCATATTTGAAGCTTGTACATTGCGGTCCTGTCTACCCGAAGACCACGATGCCCAGTGCCAGCTGTTGGCTGGAGAGGGCGTAAAGCACGCCGTCGCTGGACTCTGCAGCTGTGGAAACAGAAACGGGTTCTCCGGATAGATGAATCAGGTTTTCACCGTCTGGCAGTCCGGTGGTTTTGGCGGATGCCGGGAAAACGCTACCTACCGGAATGTACAGTGCCTACAGTACAGTGTGTTGGAGGAGGGTGGATGGCCTGGGGCCATCAGATTTTCAGGTTTTGCAGGCCCTTTAGTTCCAGTGAAGGGTGGTGTTAATGCTACAGCATGGAAAGACAATCTAGACAATTAAATGAGTGTGTGGCACCGTCTGGGGAAGAACCCATTTCCTGCTCCAGCATGACCGGGCACGTGTACGCAAGGCGAGCTCCATGAAGACATGGTGTGAGGAGTTTGGGGTGGAGGAACTCCAGTGTCCTGCACGGAGCCCTGACCTTAACACTGCTGAACACCTTCGAGATCAGACCTTCTCGTCCAACATGAGCGTCTGACCTCACCAGTGTTCTTTTGACCTAATGGCCACATGTATTCCCACAGACACCCCCTCCAAAGTGGAAGACCCTCTCACCGGAGTGGAGGCCCATAGTGTTGGAACGGGATCCTTAGCAAGCTCATGTTGCCAGTGCTTGTGCCAGAGGTGGTGCTGGTTCCTAGGATCTATTGAACCCGTTAAGAGCGAGCCCCCGTTTCCACTTGTTTGAGAGCCGACTGTGTATCTGGACGTGGGCGGTCGCTAGTTTTGGCGAACAGTGGCGGAACGTGTCCTTTCTTTAGCAGGCCACTGATGGGTCACTTCACTGCTGCCTTCTTTGTTTTTTCCTCATTCTCTTTTTTTTGGAAAATGGCGGTGTCAGCAACTTTACATGACTGCAGCACCACACCCTTTTGCCACTTGTGCCGTGGCTCCAGACTAGCGAGTTCATGAGGCTGGGACAGCACTGGCCACAAACCAGTTCTTCACCAGCACCATGTCTGTGTAAAAGTGTCCACAAACTTTTGGCCACCCAATGCATGTAGTTTGGCTGCACCGTCGTGGTCTCCATGTCCATATTTGGGACTGTTTTCGTATTCATGGTGGTTGCTGTTATGTTTCTGGGTCCGAGTGCGGAGGAGGCCCTCCTACGGAGTGTAGAATGCCGGCCGGACCGTTGCCCTGCCCCCCTCTAAGGAGCTCAATTCGGCTATTGTTCTGCGCGATTATCACCCCGAACAGTACGGGATAAAGGAGGCCTGGGACTGGACTGAGCGTGTAGCCACGTGCGTGAGAAAGCGACGAGGGGCCTGTGTGTGTGCGGGCATGTGTGCGGGTGTGCACACGTGTGCGTATCAATGAGGCCGCGAGAGAAAGTAAGTAACTGTTGCGTGTGTGTTGTGCACTAGTCATATCCGCCAGGTTTAGATGGCAGATGGGAGCCACATGTCCGTTTCCCCCTCTTTCTGTGTGGCTCGGGGTGGGATGCTGCGCCTGTGCCATTTCCCAGCATGCTCCACGCTCTCGCTCTCGCTCTCGAACCCCTCCTTGACTCATTCTCACTAGAGCGCAGATGAATCGAAGGCCTTGAGTCATTCTCTAACAGCTCAGTCAATTATTGAAGCACCCGCTCGAGGATCTTGGCGCTGATGTGTTGACGAGCAGAACCGATCTGGCACCGGCTGGCAGTATGGCGGTATGCTGGCATTGTTGTGGTACGGTCCACCATGGTACGTTGTTGTTATTGTTGTTGTTGTTGTTGTTGTTGTTGTTATGGAGTACATCCTGGGACATTACGGAGCTCCACTCTACAACACACAACAATGCCATTCATCCAAAGACCAATTATAGAGTGCCCGTCAACAACAATAGGAATTCTATGTGCCCGTATTCCCTCGAGGATTCCTTCGCCAGGGCGGTGGCATCCCAGCACGCCCACTCTCTGTTGTTCTGTTGGTAATTAAAAATGCGACCCACGTTTATTTTGGTTTTGGGCTTTTATTCTCTAGAATAATACAAACCACTGAGATTAAATCCACATCACTGGCCAGACTGAGTCCATCACTCATCATCAATAGATTAACCACACCCGGAAGGAGGTGTGGGAGTGCGGTGGTGTTGGGAAGGAAGATAAAGGTGACCAGGATCAATAACTGATGAAACATGTAGACTGATATGATCAATATTTACTGAGCTACACATACAGAAGTCTGTCTCTCAGTATGGCGTCCAGCTAACCCAACATGCCAGGCGTCTCGGTATGGAGCTGTAGGGTTCCTAATGGTGTCCTGTGATAATCCATCCCATGCAGCTTGAATATCCTCACACAGTTCCTGCAGATGGTGCGGTAGGGGTGGAGGTGGAGGGACACCAGGCCTCCCTGATGTGTTCATCTTGGTGCTTCGTTGGGCGTCTCCACCAAGACCAGACCGAGACTTATCGCTGAAGATGAGCCGCTACCATTCTCAGTCACTCCATGACAGTCTGGTACCACACCATTGCGGTGTTTGGTGACGGTGACGTGGTTCCAGGGAGTTAGTCCCAGGAAATATAGAGATGTGGTGAGATAGGATACCAGGAAGTATACAGCAGGCGCATCACCACGGTCCAGTGAACATCTAAATGTCATCAGAGTGGACCAACGGAAATGGCCCGTAGTCGGGAGAGGAGTCCGGTTCCATGGACCTCCATTCACCTCAGGGTTAGGGTGTAGCTCTGTCCTATGAAGATGGATTTTGGAGACACTGGAGTCTCTGGACGTTCAGCTTGATGTCTTTTCCCGTTTCCCAGGATAGCGCTGAGTCCGATGCCATCTGCAGAGTATGATGTCCTGTCTCAGGGTAATTGTCTGGACGAGTGACTGGGCGGAATGTAGAGCAATTACAGAGGGCCTGTAAACAACCGGAGCAGCCCAGTCACGCAGCGCTCGCCAGCGGGACTACGCTTGTCCCGCTAGGATTCCCGGCGAGTTGTCCAGTGGTGGTACTGCTGTGGTGGTGCTCAGGGGGTCCGCGCTGGCTGTAAACCGACACATGAAAAGGGGCGGCACCCCATGCTGTGTAGCGACGTGCCCTTAGGGTTTCACCCCTCCAGAGTCCGAGTGGGATGTGAAGGTAGATGACCTTTCAGGCAGTGCTGGTGATGACTGTGGTAGTACAACTGCACTGCGGACGTTTTGGGGATGTGGAGCCCGAGGTGGTTTCTTCTCCTTCTTCATCTTCTTTCTCTTCTTTACCTTCATCTTCATCATCTTTCTCTTCTTTACCTTCATCTTCTTTCTCTTTACCTTCACCTTCATCATCTTTCTCTTCTTTACCTTCATCTTCTTTCTCTTTACCTTCACCTTCATCATCTTTCTCTTCTTTACCTTCATCTTCTTTCTCTTTACCTTCACCTTCATCATCTTTCTCTTTACCTTCACCTTCATCTTCTTTCTCTTTACCTTCACCTTCATCTTCTTTCTCTTTACCTTCACCTTCATCTTCTTTCTCTTTACCTTCACCTTCATCTTCTTTCTGTTTACCTTCACCTTCATCTTTCTCTTCTTTACCTTCACCTTCTTCATCTTTCTCTTCTTTACCTTCACCTTCTTCATCTTTCTCTTCTTTACCTTCACCTTCTTCATCTTCTTTCTCTTCTTTACCTTCACCTTCTTTCTCTTCTTTCTCTTCTTTACCTTCACCTTCTTTCTCTTCTTTCTCTTCTTTACCTTCACCTTCTTCATCTTCTTTCTCTTCTTTACCTTCACCTTCTTCATCTTCTTTCTCTTCTTTACCTTCACCCTCTTCATCTTCTTTCTCTTCTTTACCTTCACCCTCTTCATCTTCTTTCTCTTCTTTACCTTCACCCTCTTCATCTTCTTTCTCTTCTTTACCTTCACCCTCTTCATCTTCTTTCTCTTCTTTACCTTCACCCTCTTCATCTTCTTTTTTCTTCTTTACCTTCACCCTCTTCATCTTCTTTTTTCTTCTTTACCTTCACCCTCTTCATCTTCTTTTTTCTTCTTTACCTTCACCTTCATCTTCTTTTTTTCTTCTTTACCTTCTCCTTCATCTTCTTTCTCTTCTTTAACTTCACCTTCATCTTCTTTCTTTTCTTTCTCCTTCTTCATCTTCTTTCCCGTCTTTCTCCTTCTTCGTCTTCTTTCTCTTCTTTACCTTCACCTTCATCTTCTTTCTCTTCTTTACCTTCTCTTCTTTGCCTTTCATCTTCTTTTTTCTTTCCTCTTTCTTCGCCTCCCTTGTCTTTCTCCTCCCTTGTCTTCTGGAGGGAACCTCCCTCTTCTTTCTCTGTAATGCCTTCTATCTTCTTTCTTGGAGGGAACTTCTTTCCTTGTCTTCATCTTCTTTCTCTTCTGGAGGGAACATCCTTCTGTTCTCTTCTTTGCTTTTCCTTCCCTTCATCTTTCTCTGCTTTCCTCGTCTTTACCTTCACTCTGTTCTGTTCTCTGTTATGGTCTAGATAAAGTTATTGGGAGGGAACTTTCTCTGTTCTTTTCTCTTAATGATGGTCTAGATAAAGATGTATTGGAGGGAACAGTGATTAGGGACTCTGTTCTGTTCTCTGTAGGATAAAGAGGCTGTATTGGAGGGAGTGTATTGGTCTAGATAAAGATGCTGTATTGGAGGGAACAGTGATGAGGGACTCTGTTCTGTTCTCTCTAATGATGTACTAGATAATGATTCCATATTGTAGGGAATAGTGGTTAGGGACATTGTTCCGTTCTCTGCAGTAATGCTCTAGAAAATGATGCTATGTTCTAAGGAATAGTGATTAGGGGACTATTTTGGTTCTCTGTAATGATGGTCTAGATAAAGAAGCTGTATTGGAGGGAACAGTGATTAGGGACTCTGTTCTGTTCTCTGTAATGATGGTCTAGATAAAGAAGCTGTATTGGAGGGAACAGTGATTAGGGACTGTTCTGTTCTCTGTAATGATGGTCTAGATAAAGAGGCTGTATTGGAGGGAACAGTGATGAGGGACTCTGTTCTGTTCTCTGTAATGATGGTCTAGATAAAGAGGCTGTATTGGAGGGAACAGTGATGAGGGACTCTGTTCTGTTCTCTGTAATGATGGTCTAGATAAAGAGGCTGTATTGGAGGGAACAGTGATGAGGGACTCTGTTCTGTTCTCTGTAATGATGGTCTAGATAAAGAGGCTGTATTGGAGGGAACAGTGATGAGGGACTCTGTTCTGTTCTCTGTAATGATGGTCTAGATAAAGAGGCTGTATTGGAGGGAACAGTGATTAGGGACTCTGTTCTGTTCTCTGTAATGATGGTCTAGATAAAGAGGCTGTATTGGAGGGAACAGTGATTAGGGACTGTTCTGTTCTCTGTAATGATGGTCTAGATAAAGATGCTGTATTGGAGGAAACAGTGATTAGGGACTGTTCTGTTCTCTGTAATGATGGTCTAGATAAAGAGGCTGTATTGGAGGGAACAGTGATTAGGGACTCTGTTCTGTTCTCTGTAATGATGGTCTAGATAAAGAGGCTGTATTGGAGGGAACAGTGATTAGGGACTCTGTTCTGTTCTCTGTAATGATGGTCTAGATAAAGAGGCTGTATTGGAGAGAACAGTGATTGGGGACTCTGTTTTGTTCTCTGTAATGATGGTCTAGATAAAGAGGCTGTATTGGAGAGAACAGTGATTGGGGACTCTGTTCTGTTCTCTGTAATGATGGTCTAGATAAAGAGGCTGTATTGGAGGGAACAGTGAAGGGAACAGTGATGAGGGACTCTGTTCTGTTCTCTGTAATGATGGTCTAGATAAAGAGGCTGTATTGGAGGGAACAGTGATGAGGGACTCTGTTCTGTTCTCTGTAATGATGGTCTAGATAAAGAGGCTGTATTGGAGGGAACAGTGATGAGGGACTCTGTTCTGTTCTCTGTAATGATGGTCTAGATAAAGAGGCTGTATTGGAGGGAACAGTGATTAGGGACTCTGTTCTGTTCTCTGTAATGATGGTCTAGATAAAGAGGCTGTATCGGAGGGAACAGTGATTAGGGACTCTGTTCTGTTCTCTGTAATGATGGTCTAGATAAAGAGGCTGTATCGGAGGGAACAGTGATGAGGGACTCTGTTCTGTTCTCTGTAATGATGGTCTAGATAAAGAGGCTGTATTGGAGGGAACAGTGATGAGGGACTCTGTTCTGTTCTCTGTAATGATGGTCTAGATAAAGAGGCTGTATTGGAGAGAACAGTGATTAGGGACTCTGTTCTGTTCTCTGTAATGATGGTCTAGATAAAGATGCTGTATTGGAGGGAACAGTGATGAGGGACTCTGTTCTGTTCTCTGTAATGATGGTCTAGATAAAGAGGCTGTATTGGAGGGAACAGTGATGAGGGACTCTGTTCTGTTCTCTGTAATGATGGTCTAGATAAAGAGGCTGTATTGGAGGGAACAGTGATGAGGGACTCTGTTCTGTTCTCTGTAATGATGGTCTAGATAAAGAGGCTGTATTGGAGGGAACAGTGATTAGGGACTCTGTTCTGTTCTCTGTAATGATGGTCTAGATAAAGAGGCTGTATTGGAGGGAACAGTGATGAGGGACTCAGTTCTGTTCTCTGTAATGATGGTCTAGATAAAGAGGCTGTATTGGAGGGAACAGTGATGAGGGACTCTGTTCTGTTCTCTGTAATGATGGTCTAGATAAAGAGGCTGTATTGGAGGGAACAGTGATTAGGGACTCTGTTCTGTTCTCTGTAATGATGGTCTAGATAAAGAGGCTGTATTGGAGGGAACAGTGATTAGGGACTCTGTTCTGTTCTCTGTAATGATGGTCTAGATAAAGAGGCTGTATTGGAGGGAACAGTGATGAGGGACTCTGTTCTGTTCTCTGTAATGATGGTCTAGATAAAGATGCTGTATTGGAGGGAACAGTGATGAGGGACTCTGTTCTGTTCTCTGTAATGATGGTCTAGATAAAGAGGCTGTATCGGAGGGAACAGTGATTAGGGACTCTGTTCTGTTCTCTGTAATGATGGTCTAGATAAAGAGGCTGTATTGGAGGGAACAGTGATGAGGGACTCTGTTCTGTTCTCTGTAATGATGGTCTAGATAAAGAGGCTGTATTGGAGGGAACAGTGATTAGGGACTGTTCTGTTCTCTGTAATGATGGTCTAGATAAAGAGGCTGTATCGGAGGGAACAGTGATTAGGGACTCTGTTCTGTTCTCTGTAATGATGGTCTAGATAAAGAGGCTGTATTGGAGGGAACAGTGATTAGGGACTCTGTTCTGTTCTCTGTAATGATGGTCTAGATAAAGAGGCTGTATTGGAGGGAACAGTGATTAGGGACTCTGTTCTGTTCTCTGTAATGATGGTCTAGATAAAGAGGCTGTATTGGAGAGAACAGTGATGAGGGACTCTGTTCTGTTCTCTGTAATGATGGTCTAGATAAAGAGGCTGTATTGGAGGGAACAGTGATTAGGGACTCTGTTCTGTTCTCTGTAATGATGGTCTAGATAAAGAGGCTGTATTGGAGGGAACAGTGATGAGGGACTCTGTTCTGTTCTCTGTAATGATGGTCTAGATAAAGAGGCTGTATTGGAGGGAACAGTGGTTCCTCTGATATTCCCTGTGCAGTGAGCAGGAGAGAGGGAACAGAGGAGGAGAAGAAACAGGCACCACGACTGTTGTTGACGAGGGAGCTCTGGAACGCTAGTGAGCGCAGACGTTCTGCTCGCCGCGGATGGTGTGAATTTGCACGTGTGTTTCCGAACGCGGTGCTGCAGAGTGCGGACTGTGGAGGAAAGCTGACTCCACGCCTGTCATCACTGAACTGAGCTGGAGAACATTTGCATGCTGCTGACAGCACCGTCAGCGTTGAAGGTGTAGCTGGATGCTGAAGCTTTTAAAGGACACGTCAAAATCACTGCACATTTCGGTTCTCGGTAATAATGTTCTAGATATCAGTGCTATGATGAGGGGAATAATTATTAAGGAACCATTTCTGTTGTCTGTAATAATGTTCTAGATATCAGTACTATGTTGTAGGGAATGGTGATTATTACAGAGAACAGAAATGGTCCCCTAATGTTCTAGATATCAGTGCTGTATTGTAGGGAAAGGTGATTAGGGAACTATTTCTGTTCTCTGTAATAATGTTCTAGATATCGATGCTATGTTGAAGGGAATGGTAATTAGGGGGCCATTTCTGTTTTTGGTAAAAATGTTCTAGATATCAGTGCTGTATTGTAGGGAATGGTTATTAGGGGACCATTTCTGTTCTCTGTAATAATGCTCTAGATATCGATGCTATATTGTAGGGAAAGGTGATTAGGGAACCATTTCTGTTCTCTGTAATAATGTTCTAGATATCGACGCTATGTTGTAGGAAGTAGTGATTAGGGGACCATTTCTGTTCTCTGTAATAATGTTCTGGATATCAATGGTATGATGAGGGGAATGGTAATAAGGGGGCCATTTCTGTTTTTGGTAATAATGTTCTAGATATCGATGCTATGTTGTAGGGAAAGGTGATTAAGGGACCATTACTGTTCTCTGTAATAATGTTCTAGGTATCAGTGCTGTATTGTAGGGAATGGTGATTAGGGGATTTCTATTCTTGGTAATGTTCTAGATATCGATGCTGTATTGTAGGGAAAGGTGATTAAGGGACCATTTCTGTTCTCTGTAATATTGTTCTAGATATCGATGCTATGTTGTAGGGAAAGGTGATTAGGGGACCATTTCTGTTCTCTGTAATAATGTTCTGGATATCCACGCTGTGATGAAGGGAATGGTAATTAGGGGGCCATTTCTGTTCTTGGTAATAACGTTCTAGATATCGATGCTATGTTGTAGGGAAAGGTGATTAAGGGACCATTTCTGTTCTCTGTAATAATGCTCTAGATATCAATGTTATGTTATAGAGACACACACATCTCAGAGCAGACTTCCAGACAGCTTGTACTCATCCATTACTCTCTCTCTCCTCCTCCTCATCCTCCCCCATCACTCATTCCTCCCATAGAGTCCCATTCATTTTTGGCCCCATTCAAACCCTATTATCTCATTTACCCTACAGCCAGTAGACTGCATGTACTCACTCAGGGCAGATCCCCAAACCTACACTCCTCTGTGTCATTTATTCATCCCTCGTTCCTCCAATAGACTCCCATTCATTCTCAGCGACACTTTAGCAACCGGCTAGCATAAGTGGCTCAGTCACTCCGTACTTTCTTCAGCTGGTGTAATCTCCATAGCAGAACTATGAACCCATATATCAGCACATGTAGAATCGGGATCGCTGTGCTCGTTTCCAGAGCCTTCGTTGGCGGGGTCGGGTTTGTGAAAGCTGATTAAACCGGCAGTAAAGGGATTGGTTTGGTGGTGGGGACGATGCTTGGAAACCTGGGGTAAGTCAAAAGCCCCTGTTGGGTAAGGAACAGCTGCTGGTGAGGATGGTGTTAGCTAGTACACCACCAGCAGTTTATTTATCCCTGTGTGTTTTTTGGTTTACGGGGAAGTTGTCTCCCTGCCTCTAAGCTAGGCTAATCTCCACGCCGAGATCAGCAGATCAGTCGGACGGTTTACAGTTAGCTCTGTTAGCATCCACAATTCCTCTGCGTCTCCACCCTGTGTGTAGGGGGAAACATAAATACACCACACTTCACCCCTCCACCCTGTCATTCGTTTCCTCCCGACCAGACCCATGCTTTACTGCCAGCGGGTGGGTGGGGGGAAACGCGGGGGATGTGAGAGGACGCAGGAGGAGGGTGAGAGAGAGTGAAAGAGGGAAGCGAGAAAGGGAATGGGAAAGCTGGGAAGTTTTTGCGGTTCACCTGAACTGGAGTGGATCAGTCACGGCGTGTTGGGTGGCTGAAGCTTGCTGCTTTAGGTTTGCACCGTGGGGCCTCCAGGCTAACAAGCATTAGGAGCTTAGGAGCGCTAGCAGTCAAACCTTTTGGGCATGGCTTCTCACAGAAGGGTTAGCTTAATGCTAAAAGACATCAAACTATCAAAGTCCCTTCTGGAATTCTGTAGTCCACCTTTAGAACCTCCAGGATGGACCTTCACAGAAGGATACACCAGCTTTCCTAACCCGCAGTGGAGCTGATAGAACAAGGTTTGTTACTAAGCAGTTTGGAGCATTTCTATTGGTCGGGCCCTCATGAATATTCATTCAACGGAATGAGGACCCAGAGGTGGTCAATGCGGCAAACATGGGATATAATGGGAAGCAATGATTCCCAACCTAATCCGCAGTCGTGCTGACCTGCACTCCTCTGTGTGTCGTTTATTCATCCCTTGTTCCGCCCATACATCACCACCATCTGAGTCATCACCTTATCAGTGGAACTTGTTTAACCTCACAGTGCAGAGCTTTGGTGCTGCCTCTAGATGAGTCAGCCCACTCAGAGTCAACCAACAAACACCTTCTCTGTGACATCACAACCATTACACCAATATTCAAATCGCTAGACCAATTTTCATCATAGACCAGTTTTCTCACAACCATGTCTTGTATGTGGGAACGTTAGCGGAGGATCTGTGGATGAGTTGGACCAATCAGGGCTCAGCCAACCAACTCTATGCTGTGACATCACAACCACAGCTAACCGAGAAAGGGGATGCTCTGGTCATACTGACCGAATAACAGGCCTGGAGTCCAGTTCCCAGAGCCTGATCAGAAACCTCAGATTAGATGTACTTCCCAAATCGTTCAGCTCTGGTCAGAACCCACCGGAGGTCTGAGGCACTCGGCGTTCCAGTCTCAAACTGTAACAGTGGGCATTCTGGTCTCCATGGCCACTACACAGCATGCCTGGGAATTCATTTGGAGAACATGCGATGGCGGTATTGGTGCCATCACATCGCACCGGTCACATCTAGGGCCGAGCGATCCGGGATTAGCATCGTATTGAGATGGTTATGCCCTAGAGGTGTCGATGTGCAGCCGTGAAAGCTGCCA
>JAMWET010005061.1:0-10000 GCA_024036415.1 Prochilodus magdalenae | reverse complement strand
CATGCGTCCCTGTAGACCTTAACTGAAGCACACACATCAGCAGTGAGGTATTATTTCATGTTTGAGGCGAGCGGTAGAGAAGGCGCTTGGAGCTTCATCTGGAGCGCCGGGATTTTGTGGACAGGCAATGCACAGTGGGAGAATGACCTGCTGGATTCCTTCCGAAGGGGTTAGCTTCAGGAGCCGGCCACAGATACACTATACTGCCAAAACTATTCACTCCCCCATCCAAACCATTGAAGGTGTTCAGGTGTTCCAGTCACTTCTATGTCCACAGGTGTATAAACCCAAGCCCCTAGACATGCAGACTGCTCCTACGGACATTAGTGAGAGAATGGGTCGCTCTCAGGAGCTCAGTGAGTTCCAGCGTGGTACTGTGGTAGGATGCCACTTGTGCAGCAAGTCCAGTCATGAAATTCCCTCCCTGCTAAATATTCCCCTGTCAGTGGGATTATAGTAAAGTGGAAGCGACTGGGATACACCAGCAGCTCAAACAGGAAGCGGTAGGGCTGGGATGCTGAGGCACATAGTGCTCAGAGGTCGCCAACTTTCTACAGAGTCAATCACTACAGACCTCCAAACTTCATGTGGCCTTCAGATCAGCTCAGGAACAGTGTGTAGAGCTTCATGGAATGGGTTTCCATAGCCGGGCAGCTGCATCCAAGACTTACATCACCAAGCACAATGCAAAGTGTCTAATGCAGTGGTGTGAAGCTCCGCCACTGGACTCTAGAGCAGTGGAGACGTGTTCTCATTCTGGATTTGTCAACCAACAGATGGGTTAAAAGTGGTAGCACTGTGTGAGGGCGTGCCGAGCTTGCCAGTAGGCGGGCAATAAGGACGGTGTTACAAGATGATGTCACCTTGTAACAGGGAGAAGGTGTTGAAGGGCTGGAATTCCAGCAAGGCGTTTCAGGCAGCTGAGAAAAGTGGTTCCTGTGGGAGAGAGTTTCTCCCGCTGGTGTGTACTTTGAACTTTATGACTTTGCAGACTGTTTACATGCACAGAAAGCTACAGCGCCGAAAGGAAAGAGGAAAAAAGGTTCTGCTTTAAAACGTAGGTTTTATAGAGGTGGGGTTGGATAGCGTCAGTATCACTGTCAGCAGATCATTCAGCTCAGAGATCAGAGGTCAGTATCGGTACTGGAAGGGGAGAAGTGGTGCTGGTGGGTCTCTGTGTGCTATGCAGGATTACCCAACACTCAAAATCAGATCGTACCCACTGTACTCACACACTGTACGTGCTCCTAATGGATTCACACAGAGTGGGAAGGTTGAGGTGTGTGGAATGTCTCACAAGGGTGTGAAAGCGCCGGCAGGTTTTTCTCTCTTCCTGTCTGAGAGTCATGTGACTCGTGATTCATGGGGAGACGTCCTTGGCATGATTTCAGTGGAAGAGCAGCTTCCTGATTGCACGGTAACTGTGTCAGCAGGTCTCCACCTTAGTGCACCAAGGGTTAACCAAGTTACTGGCTAGTGGCAGCATCAAGCACCTTTCATCTGAGTGACCATAACATGTCCAAGCTGTGTACCTGACCGATTTGTGGAGTTCAGGATATGCCACTTGCCAGTGACTGGGCACGTAGACCTGAACGTGTGTTGCCTTGAGCAGAGTTTTCAAAAGACTAGCTGCACCCAGAAGGAATGAAACTTGGTGGGTAGGTTGGACATGGTGAGACATGCCAATGGTACAAGTTTCACGGTAGCCGCCCATGTGACGTAAGCAGGGACAGGCCTTATCACTGCACCTGACTGACCCAACAGCCACCATTATGAGTCATCCTGTTAGTGCCAGTGCAGGACTACACCCACACAGGCCGTTACAACGACCGCCCTTAACACCACGTCAACGTCGCCACAGCCTGTCGTGCCAGACTGTCATAGAGTAACTAGAAGTGATGAGTCCAGCTTTTGTCCTGGTAGGGACAACCAACGAATCCGTGTGTGGAGGCACCGTGGTCATTGCAAGATGAAGAGTTTGGTGTCACTCTACCTCCACCCCTACCACACCATCTGCAGGAACTGTGTGAGGATATTCAAGCTGCATGGGATGGATTATCACAGGACTCCATTAGGAACCTCTACAATACTGATGCATCTGGCGTGTTGGGTTATCCAACATGGCGGCCTGACGCCATACTGTGAGACAGACTTCTGTATGTGTAGCTCAGTAAACATTGATCATATCAGTCTAAATGTATCATCAGTTATTGATCCTGGTCACCTTTATCTTCCTTCCCAACACCACTGCAGTCCCACACCTCCTTCTGGGTGCAGCTGTTCTATTGATGATGAGTGTCCACACCCTTGCTCCCCAAGCAAAACCAATCCCGTCCAATTAGGACTTAAGACACACAAACTCCAAAACCTCTCCAGTGTGGATATATGAGATTTCAGTCTGCTAGCCCACAAACAGTGCACATCTGAGTTACACCATCCATCCTTCCCCCTGCTATGGATGTGTTCGGACATGAAAGCGAAACAAGGCAGTATCAGGGGTGCAGTCCACCGGCTTGGTTTTCCCCCCAAAATGGCTCAGATTTTCAGCTTGTCCGACAAAGTGAATTCCAACCCTGCTGTCCAGAATTAGCATTCCGCTCGGCCCAGGCATTCCGGCAATCGTAAATGTTGAACCCTGCAGTGCTGTTAAAGCTGGTCTTCAACTGGACGCCAAGGTTACACCCCTAGCAGAAGTACGTGTACCAACAGAAACCAGTGGTGTGAAAAAGGTAAGATCCATGGAGTAGGACCAGATGTCTTGTTTGGGGATCTCTACATGGTTTGCGTGCTTTGTCCACCGCTGCTGTGTTGGACGTCCTTGTTGGTGGTTGGGCTGAAAGACCGTCCGTCAAGTCTCGCCGTTTAAGGTCCTGGGCTAAAATGAAACGTGTCAGATGAGTGGTTATGGTTTATTAGTCGCAGTATTAGTAATGGTGGGAGGATTATGTTGTGCCATAGCCTCATTATTAGTGTTAGCAGTATTAGCCATCTGTTCCGTATTGCTGCATCCCTGTGAGTGAAATTCCGTCCAGACTGAGAAATGTGTAATTGCCGTGATCTGATTATGTGGGTCTGTGTTGTGTTTCAGTTGCTGGGAGCGGCATTCCTGGGCATCGGACTCTGGGCATGGGCTGAAAAGGCAAGTAGACAACACAAAGAGACTGACAGAATGATTCACAGCATGCTTCCGATTCCTCATCCTCTTATTATGGTGGTGATTACCTAAGGAACATCATGGGAAGCGGATACCTCAGTGTCCCTCCCTCACACAGCCGGCTTTAGAGAAGCTTGTCCCTAATGGTGGGTTTAGCTTCACCATGCTGGTGACTGGAGTAGCCTCAACTCGTATCTTGGCAGAACAGTAGAAGTAGCAGCTCAGCAAAGCTACTGAGGGTTGAGTAACTCTGAGAACGCCGTGTAGAACAGCAGTGGAACATTTTGGTACGTGCTGCATCTATTTAAATAGGAACTGCTCAGCCTGTTCTTCCCTTTGGTGGATCGAAGAAGATCTTAAATCAGAGATGTGACCCGTCAGGAAGCAGAACAGAGGCTGCCTCTAAGGTTTCGGAATGACAATGAAGGGAATTCACGAAATGACTGGGTGACTTGAGTCAGGGTTGTGCTCGCGTGGGAATATATGTAACATTTAAATGCAGAGGCTACCCCCTTGTCCAGATGAGAGTGGGCCGCCATGCGCAGGGGGTCATTGCGATGGAGGATAGGAGGCTGGGTCTTCATGTCTGTTCGGGGTGTTTAGGATAGGCGGTTGAGAGAATGAATGAATGAATGAATGAATGAATGAATGAATTGTGCGTAATTACGTTGTATTGTATTCTCACAGCAAATTAATCAGAAAAAAGTGGGCTTCAGTGGTGCGAATAGGTCTGGAATTATGGTGGTGAGCAACAGGGAAAATTGGCCGAGGAGTAGGGGAAATGGTGGGTTTAGCTTGCTATTTTGACTGGAGTACAGCCCGATCAGGCAGTAGGGAAGAGAGGAGAAATTATGGAAGGAGTAGGGAAGAAAAGGGCAAAAAATTGGGAGGAATAGGAAATAATAGGGAAACATTGAGACAGTGCCTTCTAAGGTAGGGAATGAGACAACGAAGGAGAACTTAAGGAAGGATATATGTTAAAATTAAAAATGCACTCAATGGTGGTCTGTTCGGGGTGTTTAGGATAGGCTGCTGAGAGGAATGAGGACCACTGAAATGAAATTGCTGGCGCTAATTATGTTATCATAGCAACGCAAAAACTTAGCAACCAAGGAATTGGGAGAATTGTGTACCAATAGCAAATTTGCCTAGCAATAACTTAGGCAACCACTTGGGAAGAGAGGACCATAGCAAAGTTAGGGAAACCCAGGATACCATAGAGTACAACGACCTAGGAAGGACCAACACCAGGCAAACGCCTGAGCAAACCACTTATACCAACCACCTAGGGATACCATAGCAAAAACCGAATAGCGACCGCCTAGCAACGCAATGACATAGCAACACCAACTGGGAGGAGTAGCAACCCGCCTTAGCAACGCCATAGCAACCACCTGGGAGGAGTAGGGAAGAAAAGGGAAATTTCAGGAGAAGTAGGGAAGGATAGGCATGGATAGGGAAAAATGGAGAGGAATTGGGAAGAATAGGGAAGATGGAGAATAATTAGGAGACAAAGGGAAGAATCTGGAAACACTGGGAGGAGTAGAGAAGAATAGGGAAGAAAATGGGGAGGAATAGGGAGGAATAGGGAGGTTCCTGTACTGATAGATGCTGGTACTGGATACTCTCACTTGAGCCCGGATTTGGGCCGCTGTCCCACCTCTGGCTGTGTGACGCCTGTGTGACCCATCTGTGTAATAGCTTTCTGTGAGGGAGCTTTTAAACGTATAGTCCCCGTCAGACCCCATTCAGAACTGTTCTTGGACACATGGAGTGCCTAGTGACTGCCCACCTCTGGGACGGACTCTAAACATCTGTATGGAGTTGATTTAATCAGCCTTTATTGATCTTGGCCTTTATGTTCTGAGATCTGATGTGAGGGGTGTGAGAGCGAGTGGTTGTTTTGGTTGTTCAGTGTAATGGAGTTATGGAGAAGTGATGACCTGCATCCAAGCTTACCTCATCATTATGACCAACCACTCAAAAGCACCGCTGTGGTCAGAAACCCACCAGTGATGAATGGCCCAGAGGGTGTCTGATAAACTGTGGATCACCAGATGAGCCGAAGGTCTGTAATTAGAATCTGAGGCCATATTCCCGGAACCGTCTACCTCTGAAATCCTACCTGTGTAGTCATCATGACGAGTTCAGTCAGGACTGAATTCAGGACAGAAGCTCATGAACAGATCATAATCTTCTCCAACCAGTATTTCGGAAACATCCTGACTAGACCCCAGCTGTGTGGATGTTTATTAGGAGGGATAGCATTAGCATGCTCGGCTAAAGCTTTTGGGAAAACGAAACTGAAACTGGAGAGTGGTGAAGCTGTTAAACAGCAGGGGGTTCTTCTCACAGCATTCCGAACTTCCAGTTTAGTGGTGTTCTGACCTTGTCTATGCCGGTAGCTGTCTGGGTAACTAGCATACATACCCATGACATTGTTTTGATGGCGTGTTATTGTTTTAGCTCTGTCTGTATTGACGTTTGCTTGGTGGTTTGCATTACAGTTGGTTGCTGACGTTGATTGATCGAATACGTTAAGATTTTCTAACTTGAGATGAGATATTGTAAGATGAGATGAGCGTCCTAAATCAGGTTTAGATTTGCATCTGTACAAACAAAATTCTACGTTAAGACAACTGGATAAGAAGTAGGGATGCACCGATCCGATATTTGGATCAGATATTGTTTTTCGATATTAATCAAATTGGCTGGATGGGATATCGGATAATTAGGCCGATCCATGGGGCCCATCACCACTTTAGTTCATTTGCGATGTGTGCATGTTTGCGGGGCGCCTGTAGACGAGACAGGCAACTGTCGCACCCCAGCGAGGCTCGAACGGTGGCGGCCGCTGTGATCACAGACCAGCCCTACGAGGTGAGCTAACAGCTCCCCAGCAGAGCGGACTCAACGTGCAGAGGAACAGCTTACGAACGAGGAACAAACAAACCAAGGCTGCCAAGACTGGCGAGCTCGACGGCGCAAACCAAAACGACCTCCTCAAACGAACCTCAGAATGAAACCCACCAACGGCCACTCAAATTTATTTATTTATCTATTTTCTCGCTACTTTAGCGACTCAAGGCTCATCCTCGAGAGGCTGGAAATCTTCTACTGGCTGGTCACAAGACAACTCAAGACTGAGCAACCAAGGGCCGGCACTCTCAGGCTTTAGTAGTATGAGCTGCAGCTGTTAGCCACTTAATGGCTCATTGGTTGCCCTTTGTCTCCCCCGAGTGGCCAGAGGTGGATCTGCAGGAACCCGAGACCTTACAGTAGACGTGACTTACGAAAGTACGAGCCAGTGAGCGAGCTGGATGCGTGAGCTTTGTGAAGTCGTGTTTGTCAGTCTTGATGCCTTACATGAGGTATACGGTTCATTTATTCAAAAGTGGTCTCAGATCCATATTGTGTATCGACAGATATGCAAAGTTAATGTATCGGTGCTGGTATCAGAACCGGAAAAGCTGGATCGGTGCATCCCTAATAAGAGGTTTCTGTTATACTGACCCAGGACCGTAGTGGACGTAAAGGCTTTGTCTAGTACAGTGGCCAGTAAGTGGTACTTGGTGCAGTTAGGTCCATAAATACTTGGACGTTGGCCAAGTTATTATTTTAATTGTCCAACAGAGCATCTCGAAAATGGGCTTCCAGTTCAGAACTGCATTTCTATTGGAGGGTGTTTACATCCAAATGGGGTGAACGATGTAAGACTTGCAGCTAGTGTCATATGTAGCCCCTCATTAGTGGGGCCTCAGAAGTAATTGGACAGTTGGCTGCTCCATGCCCAGGTGCCTCTCATTATTTCATTAACAAGCAAGCAGGTAAATAAGCCAAGAGAATTTCAAGTGTAGCTGTTAACTCTCGGTATGGAGCTTGGTGAAGCAGGACATCATTAGGCTGGAAAACCTGAACAAGCCTGTCAGGGAGATGGCCGACACGTACGAGGTGACCAAGAGAACGAACCGGTCAGCTCAGAACACAGGGAACGGCCCGGAAGACCACGGAAAACAACTGTGGTGGAGGGAAACCCGTTTCACAACAGTCGGCTTGCTCCAGAACACCCACCGGGAGGTAGACGTATCTGTGTCCGAGCCAGCAAACAAGGAGGAGACGTCACCGGAGTAAGTACAGAGGGTTTACCGCAAGATGTAAACCACTGGTAAGCCTCGAAAACAGGAAGACCAGAGATCAGAGTTTACCCGAGCACATCCAAAAGGTTCTGGAGCAACTCCTTATGATGCAAAGCAACTTGCTCCACCCATACTGGGAAAAGGAGAGTGTGGAGAAGGGAGGAAGCTGTTCATGAGCCAGAGCATTCTACCTCATCTGTGAAGCGTGGTGGCGGTAGCATTATGGGATGGCATGTACTGCTACATGTGGAACTGGTTCCTTTGTATTTGTTGATGAAACGGTTCCTGACAGTAACCCGAAGCATGCAGTGAACCCAACTCGGCCCACACTGGAGCTATTCCAGGAGCTGAAGGGCTGGCGGAGCTTCATCCAGAAAGAAATACAGGACCTTGTGATGTACTGCAGTGCAGCTTCCTTCAGTGCAGTCAAGTGCAAGTTTGTATGCAGTGGCTGCAATAAAGTTCTGGCCGTGTAGTTCTGGTATCGTAAACCCTGGAGCCTTATTCCTGCATGGACTTGGTTCCTTCAGTTCGGTTCCTTCAGTTCTGTCCTTTCTGTTCTGTCCTTTCTGTTCTGTCCTTTCAGTGCGGTTCCTTCAGTGCGGTTCCTTCAGTGCGGTTCCTTCAGTCCTGTTCCTTCAGTGCGGTTCCTTCAGTGCGGTTCCTTCAGTCCTGTTCCTTCAGTGCTGTTCCTTCAGTGCGGTTCCTTCAGTCCGGTTCCTTCAGTCCGGTTCCTTCAGTCCTGTTTCTTCAGTCCTGTTCCTTCAGTGCGGTTCCTTCAGTGCGGTTCCTTCAGTGCGGTTCCTTCAGTCCTGTTCCTTCAGTGCGGTTCCTTCAGTCCTGTTCCTTCAGTGCGGTTCCTTCAGTGCGGTTCCTTCAGTGCGGTTCCTTCAGTCCTGTTCCTTCAGTGCGGTTCCTTCAGTCCTGTTCCTTCAGTGCGGTTCCTTCAGAGCAGTTCCTTCAGTTCGGTTCCCTCGGTGCACTCCCCTCTGTTCACTCCCCTCGGTGCACTCCCCTCGGTGCACTCCCTCCAGCGTAACTCCTCCAGCGCAACTCCCCCAGCGTAATTCCTCCAGCGTAACTCCTGCAGCGTAACTCCTGCAGCGTAACTCCTGCAGCGTAACTCCTCCAGCGTAACACCTCCAGCGTAACTCCTCCAGCGTAACTCCTCCAGCGTAACTCCTCCCCGTATTGGGATGTAGGAAGTCTTTGATTGTAAGGTAAAGTTCTCCCCTCCACATCGTTTAATTGCTACTCCAGTGTGCTGTGGGTGCTACAGCAGTGCTGCTGGAGTATCCCAGGCTGACCCAGCAGCGAGTGATATTTCGTTGTGCTTCATTTCCTTTGGAGAATTTGGATGAGTTTCACTTGTATTAGGCTTCTGGAAGCTGCTGACGCTGATAGTCTGGCAGTGCCAGAAATGTGGAGCTTATTTGTGCAGCATAACGTGATGCAATATCTTGTTTTTCGAGTTTGCCAAGTTTGGGACGCAGTTGGACAGAAGCCATCATGAAGTTTCCGCCAAGAGCATATAGTGATGTGAAACAACACATCCATCACACGCATAACCCATGTGTGAAGCGCAGCCAGTATAGGCCGGTAATGTGGGCCTTGTTGGCCAAGCCCTGGTGTGCTGGTGCCTGCAATAGTCCCACCAATAGTCTGTAATGGCTATGACATCAGCTGGACCTGGATCTCTCGACAGCAGGACAGCAGAAGCTGCACCTTAACTGGTTTCACGTTCGTGTGTCAGTCTTTTAACAGGCTATAGGCCATTACAGTATTACAAAACCGCGTCATGGTGGAAAATAGACATGGAGCACGGAAATAAAAATGTGATTTGGCCAATCAGAGACTGACAACTCGGTACTGTACAGTTCTGTTCATAAGGCCACATGACACTTCTATGGCTGGTATAACCCTATATGTGCCCTAGAACCCTAGAAGTGGTCTGTCGTAATGCCTACTTTAGCTAACACCCGTATAGTGAATGTTGCATATAGGAATTAGCATTAGCATTAGCATAAACCTTTATGTAGGCTCATATCCGTTGCCACGACAGGCTAACGCCAGTGTCATGTAGCCTTATAAACAGCACCCTGCAGCCCACCAATACTGTGCTACACCAATAAGAGCCCTTGGGCAAGACCCCTAACACTACACTGGCCTACCTGGAATATGATTAACCTCGTAAGTAGCTCTGGATAAGAGCGTCAGGGTGTGCCTAAATGGCGGTCTCATAAGGTTAAAGAAATCAGAAACTGTAGTTGTAGTGTAAGCCTTTATGATGAGTATGGGTGTTAAATATTATGTCATGTAATAGAAACACCATGGCAACAAGCTGTACGTGTGTTGCCGTCATAGTTATCTTATCTACAGCTGGGTGTAGTCATTAATAAATGAGGAGGATAGTCATTGTAATCAGTAGGTGGTAAGAATAGTACATGAAGACCAGACGTAAACCGCTGTTTACAGTGTACATTGTAAGGGGAGTGCGAATGTCAGCGGCACCGGAACCCTATTGAATAGTTCTCGTAATGACTACAGAGATTAGATGAGAAGCTGCGTTAGTAACAAAAAGCTGTGACAACTTTGGTCAGTATATGTAAACAGATAACACGATACTTGACCTGTGATGAGCTGCTCGTACACTCTCTCATGTAATACAATTAACCTAGAAGATAGGTAAATGTGTAATCAGCCACAGCAT
>JAMWET010005060.1:10000-21493 GCA_024036415.1 Prochilodus magdalenae | reverse complement strand
TCTCATAACTCGCCCCTGTCCGAGTGTGTGTCGTCCTGCGGGTAGACCCATCGCTGGAACGGCATCGGTGACCAATACCAAGCCTGTAAAACACACACACGGGCACACACACACACACAGGTACACAGGCACACACAATGTGATATGATATTACAGAAGTGCATGTTTACCTCCTGTTACACAGCTCTGGAGAAATGTGAGCCCACCTGTAACTGATCTGTGTCTCTAGGTGTGCAGGTTCTGGGTTTGTGTTGGTTCTGTTTGATTCTCTACACTACTGGAACCATGTCTCCCAAACTCCAGATCAGATATTGTATTAGATCTGTGTATTTAGAAAATCACTAATGGACCTCCAGAAAGCCCTGTTTTTTAGAACCATGCTCGCTGTGCGCTTTCACCCCAGCCACCGCTCCAGCCAGTCTCTCTGTATGGTTCACTCGAGGTCATCTTACGGGGGTATAGGGACATTGGAATGAGGAGGTGGCCGCTCATCGACGGTCAGCAGAGAGTGGGTTTGGCCCTCTGCCCATGTCTGTTAGCTGTGGTTAGTCCTGTGTGTGTTTCGCCCTGCTGGACCTTGTTCTTATGAACCAGACGCTCACTGTATCTGCCAGTAAAGCTAGAACCCAACCTTCGGTTCCTCACTGAGAACCTGCTGTACATGTGGAGATGCTGATTTAAGAAGAAGCTGGAGTGCTCTCTTATTTATTTCCAGAGCTGGATGTGTTCCTAATGCATACATGTGCTTGCAGGATGATGGACAGTGCTGCAGTCTGTGTGTCTGTCTATGATAAATCCATTACATGTATTTGTTTACCGGGGACGTCTTTAACCTGTGCTGCACGTGTGTATTTTTGCTGATCCTCATTCCTCGACTCTACAGATATGATTTGACCTAATGGGATGCCACACAAGCACCCAAATTCATGTGCGCCACCTGGTGGTGGTGATAGGTGTATCTGTGTCACTCAAACGTCCATCCTACAGTGTGTGCGTACCTGCTGGATGTGATCTGTGCGCTATCCTTAGGGCTGCAGGGTGTGTGTGTATTCCGTCAGCAATCATGCCGTAGTACACAGTGCGTCCTGCAGGCACACGGTCACTCGTCAGCAATCCCACAATGCCCGGGTCACGGTGATGGAACTACAAACAAAGAGCAAATGAGCAAGTGCATGTACATGGGAGATGTCCACTTGCAGGTATACATCAAATTGCAGTTTACTTATTATTTAATAATATATATAAAAAGTATAGTTTAAAAATTATATTATAAATATGTAATACAGTGTTTACACAGTTTTACTGTTATATGGACATCCCACTTGTATTACATTAAAACATATAATAATAAACACCTCCAACTTTTTCCCCCATTTTAATAATCATTATCATAATTATAACAGCCGTTTTACAGCAGGACGTGTCGACAATAGGTCAGAGTTCATCAGGACACATTTACTATGAAACAGTGGGGGGTGGTCACAAAGATATAGGAGGTGCAGCCCCCTTTCACAGACGGCATGTTCTACAGCCACACTTCAGACCGACTTTTCCTAGACAGCTATGAAATCTCTGGTCACTGCCTCCATCCATGAGACAGATCTGCCATGGAGTCACATGGACATAAAACAAACCTGCGCTGTTTGCTGTGCCGGTGTGGCTACATCTGGAAGACCGCTGCTAACTTTGGCAGATGCTAAATAGTATTATACTTGAGTTTTTAAACCGCTGCTGGGAATTTTACAAAGGGTTACACTAAGAAGACTTCTATATGTATGGGACGGGTGTGGTCTGGGTGTAGAGGGTCAGGTGCATGTATGTGTGTGATCCTCACAGGCAGCATGGCGTTGAACAGGTGTGTGATGAACGATGCTCCGTTCAGGACGGCCTCCTCAGCCTGAGAGAGATCAGCCTTGGAGTGACCTACAAGCACAAACACACACGCAGTAATAAACAATTTGTTCATCATTATTTCATCAGTAAACGACCAGCTACAACGTCTTCATAGGGATCTTCATCAGCCCAGTGCCGTGTTACCGCTGTGTGAAACGAACAGGGAAAGATTTAATTTCACACAGTCACCCCAACTGTACTGCATTAGCCAGGACATGCCTGCTGTCTGAAATTTGCTTCTTGAGTTTTGCAGTGGAGCCATGGGACTCATGTAGCTACCAAGTACTGGAATACAGCGACTGCATACCTGAATCATCATGTGCTTTCTTTGAGGGGTTAGGTATTCTCAGGTAGACCATCTTACCTGTTTGTCTCCGTAGGACACAGTTATCTATAGAAATGATCAACTGAGTGTTGAATTTTGTCTGTACAGTCCATTTTTATAGTTAGCATGATGCTGTTTCTTCGGGTACAGACATACATTACTTGTTACCTATTGGTAGAACCACATGATGCTGATTACTATGGCAAGCCAGCAAGTGCCATGGTTTATCCAGCATTCCATTTGGGGTAGGAAGAGAGAGAGGGGCAAAGAGGCAAGAATAGCCAAGAGGAGAGAGAGGGGATGAATAAAGAGAGAGGGGGAGGATGAGAGAGAGGATGGGAATGATGAGCATGGGGGTAAGAGAACCTGAGGGCGGGGCTGGAAACGAGAGGAAGAGAGAGCGGGGGAAAGAACGAAGAGAGAGCAGGAGAGAGTGCTAGAAAGGAGCGATGCAGATTTATGAGAGGAGAGCAGGAACGAGATATCCGAGTTCGGACAGAAAGAGTTACATCAAGAGAGCAGAGAAGGTTACCGAAGAAGAGAGGGGGGGGTAAGAGGAGAGGGGGAAGAGAGAGAGAAAGGGGAAGAGAGAGAGAAGGAGGGCAAGAATGGGAGAGAGGTGGTCAAGAGAGAGAGTGAGGGGGGTACGAGATTAGAGAGAGATGGGAGGCGAAGCGAGAGGAGAGGGAGGGGAAGAGAGAGAGATGGGGAAGAGAGAGAGGGGGTTAATGACAGAGGTCGAGGGGGGAAGACAGAGACGAGAGAGGGAGGAATACAGAGAGAGATCAGGGGGACAGAAGTAGAAGAGAGGGATATGACGGAGCCTAGAGATGAGGGGGAAGACATGAGAGAGAAGGGGGAAGACAGACTGAGAGAGGGGAGGACAGACCAGAGAGGGGGAAGACATGAGAGAGAGGGGGGACAGGATAGAAGCGGAGAAACAGGAAGAGGACAGGGCAGGCCCCGCAAAGGTGGTAAGACAGCTGAGAGAGGGGGAAGAGAGAGAGGTGGGGTAAGAGAGAGTAGCGGGAAAGAAGAGAGAGAGGGGGATAGAGATGAGTAGGGGGAATATGATAGAGGAGAGAAGTAGGGGAAGATAGAAAGATAACGTAGATGGGAGAAGGAGAGAGTAGAGGGGGGAAGAGAGGAGAGGGGGGGAATGAGAGCAGAGGGGGGAGCGAGAGAGCGAGCGGGACGGAGAGAAGGAAGGCGAAAGAGAGAGAGAAGAGGAGGATAAGAGAGAGAGAGGGGCACGGGTAGTAGAGAGGGGGAAGGGAGAGTAGAGAGAGTAGGTGAAAGGAGACTGAGAGAGGGGGAAGAGAGAGAGAGAGAGGGGGAAGAGAGAGAGAGGGGGAAGAGAGAGAGAGAGAGGGGGAAGAGAGAGAGAGAGAGGAGGAAGAGAGAGGAGTAGAGGGGTTGGAGGGGACGAGAGAAGAGAGAGAGGGGAGAGAAGAGAGGATAAAGAGGGGGAAGAGAGAGAGAGAGAGAGAGGGGGAAGAGAGAGAGAGAGAGAGGGGAGCAAGAAGAGAGAGGAGGGGGAAGATGAGAGAGAGAGAGGGGGGGGGAGAGGAGAGAGAGAGAGAGGAGTGGAAGAGAGAGAGATGGAGGAGGGGGAAGAAGAGAGAGAGAGCGGAGGAAGATGAGAGCAGAGGGAGCCGAAGAGAGGAGAGTAGGGCGGATAAGAGTAGAGATATGAGAGGAGTTAGAGCCAGAGGAGCTGAGGAAGAGTAGAGAGGAGAGAGAGGGGGAAGAGTGAGCTCGAGAGAATGCGGCTCCCGGAATTTTAGAGAGAGGGGTAGAGAGGATGAGAGGTACAGGGGGATCTCTTTAAGCACATTCTGTGTGTGCAGTGTGTTTACATGGGTTAGGTTTACTTACCCAATGACACAGCAATGCCCTTGCCCACCAGCTCACGAATGGCCGGCCCGCTATTAGTCAGCTCTGGTGCCACTGTAATCAATGCCACATTATCCAGTGGCCCGTAGACCTCGTTGAGATCGGCCACGCCCCCTTGCTTAAATGAACGGATGAACTTAGGAGGGTGAGCGCCTCTTTTCTCCTCACTTATAAACGGACCCTCCAGATGAAGACCTTTCCGATGTAGAGAGAGAATCACAATATTAATACTAATAATAATAAATCATTAACACACCTGCAGTAGAGGTCTGAAATCATTAACAATGAAGGCTAATAAAAAATAACAACAGGCTCATAAAAACTCCTCGTATAAAGTTTCAGGTATGATAGTGTCATTATTGTCACAGCATGTCATGTCAGTAACATTGTATTGAAATGCTTTGTGGTGAGGCTTCAGGGTGGATGCCCTCTACAGCAGGACTAAACTATATTACATATCTAAACATTATTAAATAAAGAGATATAAAAGTTCTATTAATAAATACAAAATTACACAAAATATACACAAAAATACAGAACATATACAGAGACAGGGAGGAGGGGTCTGTAGAAACTCTCCCACACGTACATTTATGAGACAGGTATTAGTCTGAGAGAGGGTAGGAGCTAATATAATATAATTAAATAGCAATGTTTATGTCTGCTTCCTGTTGTATAGGACTCAGTGCATAATACTATGTAGAGTATTAATAATAAACGTGCGTGCCTGGAGTGCAGTGGTGATTGGTGGTATTGGTGGAGTGGTCGTATCGAGTGTGTCAGAGTAGTACTAGGTATCGGTGAGTGTTGGTAGTGGTAGTGGTGGAGATGGTCGGTATCTGGTGGTATATGGTGAGTGTTAGATGACGTTTGGCCGTATCAGTGGTAATTGAGTGGTAGTTGGTGGTATGGTGGCTGATGGTTAGTAGTGTTGGTGGTGTTGGTGGCAGTTCGGCTCGTGATCGGTGGTATTGGTGATGCGTGGTTGCGTATTGGTCATATGGTGGTGTATGGTGGTGCCTTGATATATTGGTGGGTCGTTCGGTGGATACTGTGGTATTGGTGTATTGGTGGTGTTGGTATTGGTGGTGTTGATGGTATTAGGGTGGTGTGTGTGGTATGGTGGTTACAGGTGCGTTTGTAGTCAGTATTGGTGGTGTTGGTAGTATCGGTGGTGTTGGTGATGGTGGTGTTGGTGGAGTTGGTCGTATCGGTGGTATTGGTGGTGTTGGTGATATTGTTGGAGTTGGTCGTATCGGTGGTATTGGTGGTGTTGGTCGTATCGGTGGTGTTGGTGGTATTGCTGGTGTTGGTGGTGCTGGTGGGTTTTGGTGGTATCGCTGGTGTTGGTGGTATCGGTGGTATTGGTCGTATCGGTGGTGTTGGTCGTATCGGTGGTGTTGGTGATGTTGGTGGTATTGGTGGTGTTGGTGGTATCGGTGGTGTTGGTGGTATTGGTCGTATCAGTGGTGTTGGTCGTATCGGTGGTATTGATGGTATTGCTGGTGTTGGTGAAAGGTTCACAGCTTGTTCAGGAACCTGATGTCTTGTTGGTCGTAGAAACTGTTCATTACTCGGTTTGTTCTGGCCTGGATGCTGCGCATAACCGATGCCTGAAAATGGCTTCCTGGTACCCAGAGCGATTCCCGAATTAAAGATGGCCGATTACAGCTCAGGCTATTCTGATACGGATATTGATTTTTAAACCTTGACAAACACGGATCCAATATCCAAAAAACACTAAGCTGTAAAATGAGCATGTAAATGTGGATCATAATCAGACTACTCAGACACTCCAACACGAACGACAATAACACCTGCTAGACAACAATCACACTGCATACGGGCGGGTGGTCGGTTTCGGTTGCTATTCTTTTTTCTTAGAACACTAATACTGTTCAAACTGCATCAGAAACACGGATCTTGGAATGACCGTAATGCATTCCGCTAGTGAAGAGTATTATGGGGTGTGAAGGTTGTGCTGTTATGCTGAACAGTGATTCATATTTATCAAGGCAGCACTTTGAATCGAGTACTCACCCAGAACACCAGCCCCTTCAGATCCTCCATCCTTCACCCTGATCTCCGGGATAACCTACCGAGCACACAGCACAGTTACAGCTACTGGCCTGTCCGTGTGTGTGTGTGTGTGTATTTGTATAGTGTCTATGTTGGTACTTCAATAAGACGGTGAACCATTTAATATGAGCAAATATTTGTACAGTCACAGTTCACACTTCTAAAACTTCACCTGAACATCAACCTGTATATGTGCAGCAGTCTTTTCCATCACCTGATCACGTGTGGATGTGAGGAAATAACAGTTTTGATGGGGAGTTAGACGCCTGAGTATTGTGTTACAGCGCTATCTACCACGTTAGCATGCTAACCCACTAGCCCAGCTCACCCTGCCTCCTAATTCCACGATCAGGAGGTGTTAATGAGTCACTGGAGTACGAGCTGAATCAGCCCCACATGAGAGAATGAAGTGTAGCACTGCACCAGCAGTGTACTCTGATCTCTTGTCAATCATGTTGAAGGTGCTGCTCCTGGTTAGATCATCTGAGGACCAGTAGCCAATGAAAAGAAGAGTAAACTAACGATGGCTATGAGTTTAAAAGATTGCATTATCTTACAATAACCGTGGAACCAATGTAGAATATCAATATGGCTAACACAAACTGCAGCCTGAGTGTAACCAGATAAGGCGGACGTGCGTTCGCAAATAAATGAGGCTGCTCTCGAATGGCATAACAAATGCCAACCAAACTCTATATTTTTATTTCTCTATTTCCATTATATAAATAAGCTTGTGCTAATTAAGATACAGTGACCCAGCGTTGGTGTTCTAAAGGGCAGTGGAAGTGATGGACTGTACCTGTTGATAAATCTCTGGAGGAGACGTCACCAGGGTGGGGCAAAAGGAAGTGACTCCATGCTCCAGAATCTTTTTGGCCACCAAAGACACGCCCCCTTTGATGTCACTGGAGGCCTGGGAGAAGTCGATGCCATATCCACCTGTAAGGGGTTCGCCAAAGAGCTTCACTGTGTGTTCCATGCAACACGTTTTTTCCTCAGATACCGAAACAATAATAACGGTTCCTCGCCAAAGCAACTCTGGGGCCATTTATTAAGAACCTTACACAGTGCACAGGGCAACAGGCAAAACTTGATTTTTTTTTAATGGTATGTGGTTTGGTGCTAACAGCAGCGTAATACAGAGCCTAATGTCGCTCACTTCTCCTCAGTTACGCTGTCCTATATATATATATCTATATCTATATAGATAGATGATACGATATATATATTATAATATATATATATATATATATATATATATATATATATATATATATATATATATTATTACTGAGCACTGCGATATGCATGTAAAGTGCATGTGCGCGTCTCACCGTTTATCTGAACATCTATGAATCCGGGGGCAATAATTTTATTGCCACAGTCAACTTTATGGTCGGCAAAACCTTTTTCGTCGAAGAAGAGCTTCTCAGGGTCCAGAATTTTCCCTTCTCGAACCCACAAGTCCTCTCTGCACAATAATCAAGTCAGGTAGTTTTTATGGTCAATACTTCAATACGTACATGCATACAGAGGATTAATACTGAGTTACTCTCCGCCCCCAGGGTGCAGCACATACACATCTACCGATAAACAGATTACAGCTAAAACACGAGCACACCGAATGTAGAACACTAAACATACAATAGATGGACTCAGGACATACGACAGAACAAAACAAGGGCCCTGAGGGGGACATGAAAGAGACACACACACTCTCTCTCTCTCTCACACACACACACACACAGACACACACTCTCACTCTCTCACACACACACACACACACACACACACACACACACAGACACACACTCTCACTCTCTCACACACACACACACACACACACACACACACACACAGACACAGACTCTCACTCTCTCACACACACACACACACACACTCTCACTCTCTCACACACACGAAACACACCACACCACACACGGACCAGACACACACAGTACACACCACACACACAGCATCTAACCCACACACACTCTCACTCTCACACTCATTCACACACATACACACACTCACATCTTCTCCTCACTACACACTACTCACTCTCCTCACACACACACTCTCTCTCTCTCATAACACACACACACACACACTCACTCACTCTCTCTCTCTCTCTCGCACACACACACACACTCTCTCTACAACCCGACTCACTCTTCACACACCACTCACTCTCTCTCTCATCTTTCCGTCACACACACACTACCACAATACACTCAGCACCACAACTTCTCGTGTACACAGCACACACTACTTCACTCCTCTCTCTCTCCACACAAACACACACTCTCTCCTCACACAAACACACACACTCTCTCAGCTCTTCACCACACACAGCACACAAGGCTCACAAACTCTGTAGTCACACACACACCTCTCTCATCTCTCTCTCTCTCGTCTCTCACACACACACACAAACTACAGCGTACAGACTCACACAAATTCTCTCTCGACTCACATCTACACTCTTCTCTCTCTCATCTCTCGGTCTCACACACTCACTCTCTGCCTCATCACAAACTCTCTCACTCTCTCTCTCTCTCTCTCTCAAACGTCACACACAACTCTCTCTAGTACTTCTCTCACACTCACAACACACACAAACACATGTAGGCACACTCTCTCTCTCTCATGTCTCAAAGGCACACAATCTCTCTCTCGTATCTCACACATCACACACACGAACACACCCATGCTTCCACAAACTGCAATCAACTCTCTCTCGCTCCCTGGTCTCTCTCTCTCTCTCTTCTCTCTCCTCTTCTACACACAAAATGTCTCTCTCTCTCTCTGTCTCTCTCTCACACACACACACACACACACACACACACACAGATTAACACACAGCCATAAAACATTAACTCATACACATAAAACGACAAACAATAAAAAAACCACATTCGATTTTCAGAAACCGACTCTCTATATGACTAAGTGTGTATGTATGTATGGGGGGGTGATGGTGGAGGAGGGGTGGTGTACCTTTGCAGATGGTGGTCTCTGAGGATTCTGCAGTTGACAAACTGAGTGATTGGGGCATCCGAAACACTCTTATTGGATGGCATCTCTCAAAGTCCAATCAAAGTCACGTAGCCACACCCTGTAAAAAACCACCAAGCACACTGCAGAAACAGACAACATGGGACAGTGGAGCTTCAACGTTTGAGAACGCTTTAGAATTTTTATATTTCAGCATCAGTATGACCTAAAACATAACCAGAGGCTGACACGGACCCTAACAGTAGATCAAGAGAACCCAGTTACAACAAATCACACATTTATTATACTGGCTCATATATACCTGCGGCGTCCAGCCTCCTTCCAGCCTGACGAGTGAATACCTCGTTGGACTTTGATAGATTCCCATCCCATGAGTGCAACAAGGCGGGGATTCGCACATTCTCCCCAACAACTTTTAAGCACCACTGTATCCGACTACACCCAGAATTTCTATCATTATTTATTTCAATATTGTAGGAATTCTAGGAAAGTAGGACTCTGGAACTTTCACATTTCTCTATATCTCACTACATTCCTGATTCCTAAAGCTCTTACTGTACGCTCCTCACTGCTACCCAAGCATTTCTTCTTAGCCATCCTTCATGGAAAACACCTGAGAGCTATCTGTGAGCTACAGGGGTGGGGCTTATGTAGCTAAAGCCTTAGCAAGCTTCAGTCAGCCCAGACACTGCAGTGAGAGTCTTTACAAGAACTATACAATTTGGTCATATCAGCCCAGTCTTACAATTTCCATATTTACGTATACTTAATTATTATAATTATTTACGTATACTTAATTATTATAATTATTTACGTATACTTAATTATTATAATTATTTAATCATACTTAATTATTATAATTATTTAATCATACTTAATTATTATAATTATTTACGTATACTTAATTATTATAATTATTTACATATACTTAATTATTATAATTATTTAATCATACTTAATTATTATAATTATTTACGTATACTTAATTATTATAATTATTTACGTATACTTAATTATTATAATTATTTACGTATACTTAATTAACTCTATTTAATTCTTCTCCTGAAATATAAATCTCTAAACGGCCCCACTCCTCACGACCTCAGTAAACTTCTCTTATTACGAACCGATATGCATACTTAGAACGCAAGGTGCGGGAACCCTGTTAGTAAATGAATAACTAATAACTAAGTTACACTGGGGGGTGGACCCCCCCCCAGCTCTGGAATAACCTTCCAGTCAATGTTCATGACTCAGACACAGTCTCAACTTTCCAGTCTAGGCCTAAAACCTGCCTGTTCAGTCCAGCCTGGGGTTGGTGGTTATCCTGCTAGATAGAGGAGCAGGTCTGGGGGTTCAGTGACAGAGGTTATCATGGTCAACTGATAACGTTGGCTCACCCATGTATGTTTTTGTTACTGTCTGGGTTTCTCTTTTAGTTGAGCATTACTAACCAGGCTTTCCAGAGTCACTGCTGCACTCTGTTAACCCCATATGCTGCCCCCAGTTCCTCTGACCAAACTAAACGTCTGTGTGTTTCTGTGCCCGAGCTGAACTGCTGCCCATCCTGTGCGAGCTGATGCTGTTGGTTCATCTGCCTTGACTGGGGCCTATTGCTTGGCTGCGTTTCTGGCCATTTTAACCACCATGGAGCTTCACGTTGTGGTATGCTGTGTTGAAGGTTCGCCTGCATTCTGCTGATCCATCTTAATCAATCAGAGACTTCCCTGCTTCATAAATTAATCAGACATTTCTTCCTCTGCCTCACAAACCACTTTCCTCATATTCTAATTAATGGATCGTCCTCACAGACGTCTAGCAATTGCTTACCGTGGTCACTGGGTTCACTGGTAACAGTGACTGAGTGTCATTCAGGCTTTCTCATAGGACTCTCAGTTATCGGTATTCTATTCGATACTGCTGATATCGTTTCTGTGCTTGTTTTGCCATCTGGTGTTGACCAGAGAAGGATGGGTTCCCCTTTTGAGTCTTGGTTCCTCTTGAGGTTTCTTCCTCTGGCCCTAAGGGAGATTTTCCTTACCAGTGTCGCAGTTAGCTTCTTCGATTAGTGACAACATCTAGTGTAAAGGGTGTAGTGTAAATATAACTTGACCTACCGTATACACACCCAAGCTGAAACACCTGGGCATGCTTCTGGAGCTGCCTGTCAAATCTAGGGGATGTGACTCAAGGGTGGCAGGGCAAGCATCATGAACATCGTGTTGGAGAAATTTCATTAACCTGCATCAAGTTTGTACAGTAAGGACTTTTATATCTACAGA
>JAMWET010005060.1:0-7500 GCA_024036415.1 Prochilodus magdalenae | reverse complement strand
ATTTTGAGCAGTGTTTAGGGTCGTTGTCTTGTTGGAAGATCCAGCCCCGGCGCAGCTTCAGCTGTGTCACTGATTCCTGGACATTGGTCTCCAGAATCTGCTGATACTGATTAAAATCCATGCGTCCCTCAACTTTAACAAGATTCCCAGTCCCTGTACTGGCTACACAGCCCCACAGCATGATGGAACCACCACCAAACTTTACTGTAGGTGGCAGGTGTTTTTCTTGGAGTGCTGTGTTCGTTTTCCTCCATGCATAACAGACCTTGTTATGCCCAAATAACACAGCACCTTATTCCAAAATGAAGCTGGCTTGTCCAAATGTGCTTTAGCATACCTCAAGTGGCTCTGTTTGTGATGTGGGCGGAGGAAAGGCTTCCTCTGCATCACTCTCCCGTACAGCATCTCCTTGTGTAAAGTGCGCCAAATAGCTGAACGATGCACAGTGACTCCATCAGCAGCAGGATCATGTTGTAGGTCTTTGGTGCTGGTCTGTGGGTTGACTCTGACTGTTCTCAACATCCTTCGCTTCTGTTTATTCCAGATTTTTCTTGGTCGGCCACTTCGAGCCTTCACTTGAACTGTGCCTGTGGTCTTCCATTTTCTCACAATGTTTCTCACAGTGGAGACCGAAAGCTGAAATCTCTGAGAGAGCTTTCTGTATCCTTCCCCTAAACCATGACGGTGAACAGTCTTTGTTTTCAGGTCATTTGAAAGTTGTTTTGAGACTCCCATGCTGTGACTGACACCATGGAGCCTGGCCTGATGAATCTGCACTATAGCATGTCCGGAATGGTAAAAAAAAACCCATCAACAGGCCATATGGACACAACTGCACTGCTACTGTACCAGTTAACCTGACCGTTTCACACCAGTCAGGACAGTGTAAAGAAGGAGAGAGAGAAGACTGGGGACAGAGAAAGGTGGGTACTCTGTTTATTGGGTTGCATTAAGATAGAGATGGTCTGGAATAAATTCCTATATGTGTTATCATTGAATTTCCCTCTGGGATCAATAAAGTATCTATCTATCTATCTATCTATCTATCTATCTATCTATCTATCTATCTATCTATCATGTAGGTCTCAGATATGTGTTCCTGGGGTGCTTCCTGAGACTGGATTTTAGTCCTGCACTGGGAAAATGATTAGCTGTGTTCAGCTACAAGCAGGACATTTGACTGCCACTGGGGGCACCATCTACTGGACATGGCTAAGATAGAATATTGGCCTTAGAGAGAAACTCACATGCACCTTCAAAGGAAAGTTGTCTTTCAGATCATTCGGGAGACATTTATTTCCTTTCTGGAAGAATTCCGACAGGGCTTTACTCTGGTGTGCCGTGGATGGTGCTGTATTATACTGTAGTATGAAGCTGGAAGAGAAAGACTCTCTTAATTCCTCATATGCTGGATTTACCAGATCTACTGGACCAATAGGGAGTCATTCCAACACTCCCAGCACATTTAACAGCCTGTCTGTTTCACCTGTCGGCTCTGAAGACTGCACAGTAGATCATAACATCCCCTCTGAATCGTCTTCATTCATATCAGCTGCTCCTTTAGCAGCACCGTCACTGCACACATCCCCAGCCTGTTCCTGGACCTTCTTACTGAACGCTCCACCTCTCCCCACATTCATCACTCTGTATCTGTGGTCCACCAGATGTTTCTCTGACAGTCCTCTAACATGAATCACTGTCTGATCTCAGGGATCTTTACTCTGCTGGAGAGAATAGATGGACATTGCAGAAGTGCCCACCACTCGGTCGTGCCTCCGACTGTAAGAGAAACCCAGAGTCCAGTGGGAACTCTGGAGTCCTCCGTGGCCGAGTTGCAGGAGCAGCCACTCCAGAAACAGTCTGGGGCACTGCAGTGCCACAACAAGAGTAAGGTACGATTACAGACAGGCTTTTAAACGGCCTTCCACTGTCTGCAGAGTGTAAACCAGCTTCCACTAACACAAATCAAACTTCTAAACACCAAATCTTTCACAGTTACTGTGTTTATGATCCCCGGTCCCGAGTATGGGACTAACAGGGATCCACTAAATCTCCTGAGTGATCACCTATGATAGAGAGAGAGAGAAAACGGTAGAGAGTTCTTACCTCAGTTAAATAAACATATACAGACACACAGTGACAAGCTGTCATCACCAGAGTCCAGCTGGATAACTACTTCATCCTGTGGTCGAGGCATCTGATGTAACCGCCATAGATATCACTTAGGATATAGGACTCGAGCAGACGACCTGCTGACTGGACTCTGCATCTGAAACAGGAAATGAAAAGTCACCCCCGAAGCTAATGCTGTCGGTTATGTAATCCTGAGTACAGGTTAACAAGTCCTATCATATATCCAGATGTACACATTTCCATATAGCACTATGGTAAGGCAGAGGTAGATGAGATTTCTGTTTAAGATGATAGCCAGTTAACCATAATGCATTTTCCAAGACCCAAAATGCAAAACCCAGAGACTGATGCTCCTGGAACTAAGACTAAGGGGTCTAATGGCATCTGTGAAGAATGCTTGATTTCCAAACAGACCCTTTTCCAGACAGGTTTAGTATAAGTGCAGATCCAGGTACAATGCCCTTATCTGTTTGATAAACAGCCTGTGGAATCTTAAACCGCCTTTCTGTAAAGGGATTAGAACTAAGATTAAGATGTATATCGTCGCTGTCCAAAGAAAAACAGGTATCTCCAAAATGGCAATTATGCAGGAGAGGCCAAAAACCTCATTTAGTTTGAATGGAAGTCAATGGAACCGGACGTCTTTCCAAACAGTTTTGGACCATTTCTCTTGGTCCATCTTTATGAAAATTCACATTGGTATAAAAGAGCAGCCCACAGTTGTGATCAAATATTGAATAACAAAGTTAAAAATCAAACCAAAAATGACGGATACATTGTTTGTGTTTCTATTGGGGACACGCGACCATATGGGCTTATTACATACATCCCAATTGGCTGTCTGGAGATCGCCATGTTAGGTTCCAATTTCCCATTCCATGTTTCCATCTGGACTGGATGTGTTGTGGTTTTTTTGGCAATATTTTTAAAAAAAAAAAAAAAAAAAAAAAACAATGCCGGTGGTAAATTAACATTCAGAAATGAAGCGTATTTGTTTCAGTCTAGAGCTTAAAACCTGCTCTAATTGATTAAGACTATAACCCTGAGGCACCACTGAATTGATGTAGCTCCTAATTTGAAGGTGCCGAAAGAAGTCGAAAAGACATGAGGTGATCATTGCGCCACGTATCAGCTATAGATGATATTCCACTGTCTTTCCATTGTTTGACTCCTGCATCAGTGATGCCAGGGGTAAATTCTGGAGCAAATATATTCCCTAGTGCATCAAGTGTCGTTTAATCTTGGCCCATACTGATAGTTTGTTAAACAATAATTTATGTTCTCCAACGCATGCACACCAAAACCTACTGTAGAACATGAGTATGACTCTCCTACCAGGAACCCTCACTGTGATTAAGGAACCAGTGTTTGATATAGTTTAAATGAGCTGCCCAGTTATACACCTGTATATTAGGAACACCTAGTCCGCCCACAGCTGTTGGAAGTTGCATTTTTCCTAGCTTAAATCTAGGCTTCCTGCCGGCCCCTCTGAAATTGTGAATAACCGAGTTGAACTGCGTGATGTCTTGTTTTGAAAGACGTATAGCAAACGTCTGTAAAATGTTTAGGTATCTTTGGTAAGATGCTCATTTTGACTATGCTCACTCTACCTAATAATGATAAGGGAAGACAAGTCTAGCGTGGCAGATTATGTCAAAGGGTGAGTGTTACATCTCTGTCTGTCTATGTCTGCATGTCCCTGTTCATGTCAAACTGCCGCCCCCCCTGTTTGTTTCATGGCATTGCTTTTCTGGCTCCCCCCTGGCTCTCACACCTTGTAAGGGTGAAAAGGTGCGGTGCAGGAGCCAGACACGGGAAAGGCACTGGTCCCAGGGCTCTCTAAAGACACAGGCCCAAGACTCCATGCGGGGTAGAAGTGGTGTTTATTGGCCCAAGCACCCACACATCTCACCATTACTGTCCCGAGTAACTTAGAAGCAGCTGCATCAGACGGGAGGCTAGGCTACAACTAGCTCCTTCGTCCCGAGCAGAGAGCTACAGCTCAGCACACATGCGCAATAGTAAAGAGCACGTAATCAACCGTTACAACCTGATACCTATCTGTACCCATTAGGACCTGTATTAAGGCCCCTTTGTTTGCCCTGCCTGTTTGTGAAGTCTCAGTTGTACGGTTGTTAGTTATAGGCTGCTGTCCTGCTGTCCTGTTGTTCGTTCTGAGGCTGTTACTCCCCTCGTGAGTTCGTCGCGTGGTTCCTCTTATGTTACTTGTTCTGTTGTGTGTTGTAGGGTTGGGTCTTGCGGCTGTAGTTATAGGCAAGGGGGTTTGTTTCTGCTTTCAGTTTATGGACATGCCTTCAACGATACCCACCTGTGTTTTGACCCCTGTTACCCGGACTCACTCTAATAAAACCACTGTGTGCTTGTATCCTGCCTCAACCACTACATTACAGTGAGATCCATATGCCGAGATACAATAATACAGGTGGCTCCAGGTGAATGGTAAGGGGTTCGGGGGGTTTTCTGGCTCGCTCTGGTAGGGTTTGCTATAGATTCAGAAAAAAATGTATATTATAACCTGGAAAGGTTCCAAAATTTGTGATTGGTTGAATCAGTGAAGGTAGGGAGGTGTCCGTTTTTTTAATGAATAATATATACAGGGGTTGGACAATGAAACTGAAACACCTGTCATTCTAGTGTGGGAGGTCTCATGGCTAAATTGGACCAGCCTGGTGGCCAATCTTCATTAACTGCACATTGCACCAGTAAGAGCAGAGAAGATGTGTTGAAGGTTCAGTTAGCATGGTAAAGAAAGCACAGGTTTGTCTCAAAACTACTGCAATGCACACAGCATTTCAGGGAGACATACCAGAGTTCAAAAGAGGACAAAAAACTGTTGGTGACACGTCTTGCTGGGCGCATCTGTGGACCAAGACAGCAAGTCTTTTTGATGTATCCAAAGCCACTGGTATCCCAGGGGTAAGTCAGCATACCACCAAGAAGGACGAACCTCCACCAGCATCACGTAGTGACCTGGCCGCTATCCTGCAAGAAGAATGGCTTAAACTCCCTCTGACCACTGTGCAGGACGCAGTATATGTCATTCCAAGACCAACTGACCAGCCCCTCATTGTCCAACCCCTGTATGTCGTCAGTATAGAGTGATACACAATGGTGAGAGCCATTAACAGAGACACCATGAATATTGGGATCAGTTTGAACTGCTTAGGCTAATGGTCCGATTACAACGCTGAAGATCAAAGGTGCCAATGGACAGCCTTGCTTAGTGCCTCTGCCAGTGCTGATAGAATCTGAACTTCTACCATTAGTAATATGTGCAATCGGGTGCTTCTGTATTAATACATAATGTACTGGTGTTGGGTATTGCATTGGAACAAGCAGAGCTGCTCCCCAGCAGAGTTCTCCAGTCTTCTGAAGATGTTTGGAATGATGCAGCCCAGTTCATCCCGATTTATATTCTGTGCACAGTTATCTTTATCATCATGAATCCCCCCCTAATTTACATACACACCGACCATATGAGAATAAATCACTTCTGTGTCTGATCCACTCGTACCTGTGCCACACACACTAGCACACCCACCGTGCCAGGGTCACTGCTGTGCTCAGAATGACCCATCACCCGAATGATACCCGCTCTGTGGTGGTCGTGTGGTCTGTGGCGGCTCCTGCAGTTTCACTTCCATAGTTCTTGTGAATTTGAGAAAATGTCCCGTTTACATAAACCCCCCTCTTATCATCACAGCAGTTCAGCTCAGAGAGGAGGTCGTTTACATACAGCTATATGCAAACGTTTGACCACCCCCGATCAAATTACACATTCATAAAAAACACATCATCCACAGTGAACACACCTGAACACGAGCCTCCTCAGCACACCTCAGCACACAGGGTTATTTAGTGGGGTAAACGTGTTGGGAGTAGAAACCCTGCCATGTCTTTAATCAGATAAACTGGTCATCTGACTGGAGGCTCTCCGACGGTACATATGACACACTGGCGAACACAGCCTGCTGAACATGAAGCCTCAGGCTGGAAAACGCTGACATGAACATGAAAATGTTATGTTCTGTGTACGCGTCTCTACTGAGTACATGGGTTTAAAGCCACAGCAGAAATTCCACCACACTACACGCAGAATATGGAGGACACCACACACACAAACACACACCCACACCAACACACAACCATACACACACACCACCCACACAATACAAGGCACACGAACATCGCACAAAACACACATACACATACACATACACACACACACACACACACACACACACACACACTCACACTCACACGCACACACACACGCACACATACACACAAAGACACACACACACACACACACACACACACACATACACACACACACACACACACACACACACAAACAGACACACACACAGACATACACACACACACACACACACATACACACACACAGACACACACAAACACACACAGACACACACACACAGACACACACACACTCACACCGTAGAATATGGAGACACCACACACACACACACACACATCCACACCCGACACACACACACACTCACATATATACACACACATACATACACACACACACACACACACACACGCACACACACACACAGACACACACACACACATACACACACGCACACACACTCACACAGACACACACACTCACACAGACACACACACACAGGCACTCACACACACCGACTCACACGGTAGAATATGGAGACACACACACACACACACACACACACACACACAGACACACACACACACACATACACACACACACACACACACACACACTCACACGCACACGCACACGCACACACACACACATACACACACACACCACACACAACACACCACTCACACTAACACACACACACATCACACTCACACACACACGCAAACATACACACAAACACACACACACACACACCGACATACACCACACACCACACAAACAGGACACACACACACATCACATCACACACAGCACACACATCACACACACATCACACACAACACAACACAAAACACACACCACACTTATAATATTATCACCACAACACCACAAACCTCACCCAACACACACTCCACACCTACAACACACACACTCACATATATCAACAACTAAATACACACACACCAACAACACACACATACACCACTACACACACACACACATACACAACTCACCACCACTTCACACATACACACAACCAACATAACACACCACCTCTCACACCCACTCCTACATTCATGAACTTTGTTACACAACACACACACCACCCCATCCCCTATTTAATATTTTTACCTCCTTATTCATTCTTTCCTCCAATCACCTCCACACACACATTTCCTCCCTCACAC
>JAMWET010005059.1:0-28606 GCA_024036415.1 Prochilodus magdalenae | reverse complement strand
CCCATCAACACACTACTTACAGCACACAACACATTACACTTACTGAGTTACTGCTACACCACACACTTACTTACAGCGCACTAACATATTACACTTAACTGAGTTACTGTAACACCACACGCTACTTACAGTACACTAACACATTACACTTACTGAGTTACTGTACACCAACACACTACTTACAGCACACTAACACATTACACTTACTGAGTTACTGTACACCAACATGCCACTTACAATACATTAACACATCACACTTACTGAGTTAATGTACACTAACACACTACTTACAGTACACTAACACATCACACGTACTGAGTTACTGTACACCAACACACTACTTACAGTACACTAACACATTACACTTACTGAGTTACTGCCACACCAAACACACTACTTACAGTACAACTAACACATTACACTGACTGAGTTACTGTACACCGACACACTACTTACAGTACACTAACACACTACAGTTAACAAAGCTACTGTACACCAACACAAATAACAGCCACACTAACACATTACGCTTACTGAGTTACTGTACACCAACACACTACTTACAGTACACTAACACATTGCACTTACTGAGTTACTGCACACCAACACACTACTTACAGTACACTAACACATTACACTTACTGAGTTACTTTACACCAACACACTACTTACAGTACACTAACACATCACACTTACTGAGTTACTGTACACCAACACACTACTTATAGCACAATAACACATTACACTTACTGAGTTACTGTACACCAACACACTACTTACAGTACACTAACACATTGCACTTACTGAGTTACTGCACACCGACACACTACTTACAGTACACTAACACACTACAGTTAACAAGCTACTGTACACCAACACAATACAGCACACTAACACATTACGCTTACTGAGTTACTGTACACCAACACACTACTTACAGCACACTAACGCATTACACTTACTGAGTTACTTTACACCGACACACTACTTACAGCACACTAACACATTACACTTACTGAGTTACTGTACACCGACACACTACTAACAGTACACTAACACATCACACTTACTGAGTTACTGTACACCAACACACTACTTACAGCACACTAACACATCACACTTACTGAGTTACTGTACACCAACACACTACTTACAGCACACTAACACATTACACTTACTGAGTTACTGTACACCAACACACTACTTACAGCACACTAACACATTACACTTACTGAGTTACTGTCCACCGACACGCTACTTACAGCACACTAACACATTACACTTACTGAGTTACTGTACACCCACACGCTACTTACAGTACACTAACACATTACACTTACTGAGTTACTGTACACCGACACGCTACTTACAGCACACTAACACATTACACTTACTGAGTTACTGTACACCGACACCCTACTTACAGCACACTAACACATTACACTTACTGAGTTACTGCACACCGACACACTACTTACAGCACACTAACACATTACACTTACTGAGTTACTGTACACCAACACACTACTTACAGCACACTAACACATTATACTTACTGAGTTACTGTACACCAACACACTACTTACAGTACACTAACACATTACACTTACTTAGTTACTGTACACCAACACACTACTTACAGCACACTAACACACTACACTTACTGAGTTACTGTACACCAACACACTACTTACAGCACACTAACACATTACACTTACTGAGTTACTGTACACCAACACACTACTTACAGCACACTAACACATTACACTTACTGAGTTACTGTACACCAACACGCTACTTACAGTACACTAACACATTACACTTACTGAGTTACTGTACACCAACATGCTACTTACAGCACACTAACACATTACACTTACTGAGTTACTGTACACCGACACGCTACTTACAGCACACTAACACATTACACTTACTGAGTTACTGTACACTAACACACTACTTACAGTACACTAACACATTACACTTACTGAGTTACTGTACACCAACACACTACTTACAGAACACTAACACATTACACTTACTGAGTTACTGTACACCAACACGCTACTTACAGTACACTAACACATTACACTTACTGAGTTACTGTACACCAACATGCTACTTACAGCACACTAACGCATTACACTTACTGAGTTACTGTACACCGACACGCTACTTACAGCACACTAACACATTACACTTACTGAGTTACTGTACACCGACACGCTACTTACAGCACACTAACACATTACACTTACTGAGTTACTGTACACCAACATGCTACTTACAATACACTAACACATTACACTTACTGAGTTACTGTACACCAACACACTACTTACAGCACACTAACACATTACACTTACTGAGTTACTGTACACCGACACGCTACTTACAGCACACTAACACATTACACTTACTGAGTTACTGTACACCAACACACTACTTACAATACACTAACACATTACACTTATTGAGTGGTGTTTATTGTGCTGTTTCTGGTTTAAGTAACTAATAGACATTCTCAGTGGGTTGTTTGAATCTGCTGGTTGTGGAATCCCCCTGGATCTGTTTAGTCCATCATCTCTGACTTTGAGTCCTGTGATGAGGAAGTCGTTTCTGCAAGCTTTGCTGGAACGGATTCCAAATCAGTTACACAACTGTGCATGCGAATGACTCACAGCCAGAACTAGCCAGGCTACAGGACAGCCTCCACACGGAGGGTTAGTCTGGTACGACACCACTGCAGTCTTTGGTGATGGTGACGTGGTGTTAAGGACAGTCGCTGTTACGGTCTGTGTGGATGTAGACGTCCTCACGGTGCTGCACTAACAGGAAGACTCATGGAGGACACCACTGCTGACTGAATGTCCACAATCGTGGCTGTTAGGTCAGTCAGGTATCGTGATATGACCTGTCCCTGCTTACGTACATGCCCGGCCGAGTATGGAACTTGAATCATTGGCATGTCTCATGATGTCAAACCCACCCACCCAAGTGTCAGTCCTGCCGGTTGTTACCGTCTGGGTGCAGCTGTTCGTGCAGCTATTCATCTGATGCTGTACTATAGCTTTAGTGAGCTCAGGGATTTCAGCAGAAGCCTTTAGAACAGGATGTGTTTAAAGGGGATCTGGTCGTTGGACTGATACTGTAGATATGAATGAGATTAGAGTCACTTAACAGCTCAGTGAGGTTTCTCCTTGTGCCTCCTCCAGGAAGCATCTCATTCTTCCAGAGGAAGCCCTTCTCCAAGGTGGTCTGCCACGTGGCTGGTTTCTGTCCGAGCGCTATGAAGATCTTGTGGCGCAGGGACGGGAATGAGATGAAGCAGAACGTCACGATTGGAGAAGTTTTACCTGATGGGAATGGAACATTCCTGAGGGACGTTTCCATCAGCATCACTGAGGAGGACCTAAGCCTGTTCACCTGTGTGGTGGGCAGCACCTCCAAGGATTTCCCCAAGTCTAGGAACAGTGAGTAGAACGACCCAGGACTAAGTTACATATGCCTGAACTGCTGTATACAAAAGTTTGGGCACCTCTGTTCGAATGGTAGTTTGAATGGTGATCGCGTTACTAAGTGGGAATTAGTGAACACCATACTGAACACTATCTTGTACAGAGAACACACCATTTTAATGTACAATAGCGGTTTATTTACTGAATATTGAGCGATAAATTAAATCATTAATTGTGGACTTTCCAAACGTTATGGCTCATGTAATGCTTCGTATGTTTCCAATATATTTCCAATACGACATGAAATTATATTTACCTCAGATCACTGAAACATGTATTTCGAGTAGGGGTGATTATACGCCAGTACAGAAACATCATTTTTCATTAAATCATTTTGGATTTTTTTTATATTATGTCAAATATGAGCAAAAATATTAGCCAACGGGTGTATATATAAAATGTTCAGTGAGTGTATATATAAAATCCCCTGCATATATAAAATGTTCAGTGAGTGTATATATAAAATCCCCTGTATATATAAAATGTTCAGTGAGTGTATATATAAACAGCCCTGTATATATTAAAGGTCCTGTGAGTGTATATATAAAACACTCCAGTATATATAAAATGTTCAGTAAGTGTATATATAAAACCCCGTCCAGTGAGTGTATATATAAAATACATCTGTATATATAAAATATTCAGTGAGTGTATATATAAAAAACCCTGTCCAGTGAGTGTATATATAAAATACATCTGTATATGTAAAATGTTCAGTGAGTGTATATATAGAAACCCCTGTCCAGTGAGTGTATATATAAAATACATCTGTATATATAAAATGTTCAGTGAGTGTATATATAAAATCCCCTGTATATATAAAATGTTCAGTGAGTGTATATATAAAATCCCCTGTATATATAAAATGTTCAGTGAGTGTATATATGAACACCCCTGTATATATTAAAGGTCCTGTGAGCGTATATATAAAACACTCCAGTATATATAAAATGTTCAGTGAGTGTATATATAAAAACCCGTCCAGTGAGTGTATATATAAAATACATCTGTATATATAAAATATTCAGTGAGTGTATATATAAAAAACCCTGTCCAGTGAGTGTATATATAAAATACATCTGTATATATAAAATGTTCAGTGAGTGTATATATAAAATACATCTGTATATATAAAATGTTCAGTGAGTGTATATATAAAATACATCTGTATATATAAAATGTTCAGTGAGTGTATATATAAAACACCCCTGTACATATAAAATGTTCAGTGAGTGTATATATAGAAACCCCCTGTCCAGTGAGTGTATATATAAAATACATCTGTATATATAAAATGTTCAGTGAGTGTAGATATAAAATACATCTGTATATATAAAATGTTCAGTGAGTGTATATATGAAAAACCCTGTATATATAAAGAACACCATTCGCAGCTAGGTTTATGCTAGCTAAGATCAGAGGCTTGTATAGGTAGAAGTGATATCTATGTTGGGAGCTGAAAGCCCAGTAATCGATATAATAGTGCTCAGTATTTGTGTTCAGTGATTGTAATTTTAATGATTACTGGTGTTATCGTTTTGTCGATACAGATCTCCATCCTGCTGGGATTGCTGTTCCTGTTTTTTGCTTTGGTTTAGCTGTAGTGCTTATATCCTGGTATTGGAAGAAGCGGCAGCGGCAGCAGCAGCCTGGTAAGAGTCAACAGTTAATCTTCCTCTGTCTCTCTGTGAATAAGATAAATAAAAATAATTATTGTTGTAAGGAATGCATGTATATATATATATATATATATATATATATATATATATATATATATATATATATATATATATATATATATAATGATGATGTATGTAAATTATTCCAGTATTAGAGTGAAAGAAGACGTTTACTGAATGAACATCGATGTATATGAAATAAAACTGACATATTAAATGAACATAGATATATACTGATATCGGACACAGCAGTGTAGTTTAAGTACACTTGACTGAGATCTTTACTGAGTCTGTTCTTTTCTTACAGCCACAGTAGCATACAGTAACGAAGGCACCGTCATCACTGCGGACTGAGTAAGTGTTAATATCCTTATTTTTACTGTAATGTCTTTCATTTAGATATAATATTCAATATTTGTATTGTAAAGCATGTAAACACAAACATGACAACATATCCTACATAAAGCAATGTTCACTCCCTGTTTGGTCTTGTGCCCTGTTCTCCCACCAGACTTCCAGAGCTTTGGATCCAGATCCTGCAGGGATGCGTTTAGCCATTATCGTGTTATGTTATTTTACAGCTACAAGTGCACTGTAATAATAAATGCTCATGCACTGTTGACCAAGAGCTAAAAATATCATTGCTAAAATAAATTTATTTTATTTTATATTATTTTTAAGCTGCTGTTTTGACAATGTAGTCAAATGATACAAACATGTATGGCATCTCATCATGGTGTCCACAGCTGGTTCTCGGACCTGTGTGCACGTCTGGTTGTAGCTTTATGAAAAAGTCCTGCTGGGGATGTAAAATTGTAGCTGTTTTGTATATTATGAAATCGATATTCTGTACAGAATGATCTGTAAATGGACTGTGAGTAAAGCTGTAGCGTTCCTCTATGAAGGCAGAACCTACTGCATGTTGTCTTTGTGACGTGTGGCTGATTTGGGTTCCGTCTCTTCAGGGTTCTACAATCCCAGTTCCTAAAAATTGGAATAGTACATGAAACTCTAAGGGGAACAGAGAACATTGGTTGGTTTGATCTGTAATAAATCGCTAATACCACAAAACCACAAGGTTTCATTTTTTTTTCTGCAGATATCTGATATTTTCAAATCGGATTCCTGCAACATGTTCCTAAAGAGGTGGGACAGGGGCATGTTCACCACTGTGGAACACCATCTAGCCTTTTAACAGCACCTAATAATCGTTTTGGGTTATGAAGATCCAAAAGGATTCAGTTTAAACACTGAATTTTGGCCATATTCTTCTGCTACACACGACTTCAGCTGTAAAACCAATGAAGCCTTTGTTGTTGTAGTTGTAGCTTAATTCATTTCATTCACTCATTTTCAACGTGAGACCGTTCGGTACTGCAGGTAGGTCATTCTAGCACCCGCACTCTTGGATTATGCAGCCAGGAATGCTTCTCGATGCTGTTCATGTTAAGGTAATCATGGACGTCTTTGAGAAAGTCAGAGTCTAGAAGAGTCCAGAACGTTTATGTTTCCAGTATGTTCAATTCAGCAAATATGTAGTAACGGTGCACTGGAAGTACACAACCATGTTCCATATAAAGGATTTGTCAAGTTGTTTACACTTCAACAAAACATGTAATTTCATGCCCAAAGGTTTCCGAAAAAAAAAAAAATTACACCAAAAAATCCAAAAATTCCAAAAATTTGCAAAGTTCCATTCCACCTTAAAAGCTACAGCTTGACCAGCTGCCAGAAGGCATGTACTATCATTTAAGGTGGAATGGGGAAAAACTCACAAAACCTGCTGCCAAATAGGGACTTCCCACATCTATAACAGGATCCCAGACAACTGTAACCCTGCAGTCTGCACATTTCACCCCGGACAGTTTACCAAACTCTTGGACAATAAGGAGCAGCTCCGCTCAGCGCTTAACCCTGAAGAGACTGAAGAGAGGAGCAGCTCCACCTATTAGCCCCACACTGTATCCGTATTTGCCAGTTGAAGCAGATCATCTTGAACTGAGAGCTCCATAGTGAGGAACAACTTTAATCTACTGTGTGTTGATGTCCAGACGGACAGCAGCTAGTATAGGTAACGTTAGCTACTAGTGAGCTAACTAGCATAGCTAACTAAATAGCATGAGGGCGGAGCTTATTTACACAGAGGCTCATTTTATTTAGTCTGTTTCCTCATGTTGCGTCTGTGTGATCATTGTAGCCGGGGTCTTGCTGTAAAGCAACCACTCAGAGCAGAGCTCATTAAAATATTCATAAGCTCATCAAAAAAGAGGAAACAGCTCGTTTCATTCTAGGACCACATCACAGGGTGGAAATGGGCACATTGTAGAACCGAATCTGGCCAGTTTACAGCCTGAACAAAGTTACATACCTTCAGTGTATAACATCAGAGAACACCAACAGACATGATGATGCTCAATGATCAGTGAAGGACACACTTCAAAATTAGACAGGATCCTACAGTTAAACGGTGTTCAGGTTTAACAAGTTTAGAGACCACCCATTATATCCATCACCGACACAACATGTCCAAAAGTATCCAGACAGCCTGTTTGACCCTAGACCAGCGTTTAATACCTGTGCTTCCTTCCCTGGCTTCCTATAGCCGCCTACATCAGATTGAAAACCCTGATTGCCTGCTGGCCTACAAAGTCAAGAATGGACCAGCCCCTCCTGGCCTTATGGCAATGGTCAAGATTCGGTCTGTACCTCAAGCCCTTCCAGCTTCTAGTACAGCTCGGCTTGACACACCATCCCTCAAGATGCATGGAAGACAAGCGTCCAGACTCTCCTTGCTCCTGAACTCCCCACTGGCTGTACGAACAGCTGAGTCTCTTGCAGGCTTCAAGCGCAGCCTGACGACCATCTCTCTGTAAAACACTTCAGTGAGGAAGTACTAATAGGTGTTAGTACCGGATTAGAATTGGGGTTGCCAGGTAGTGCTCTTACTCTGTATTTAACAGTACTTTTTGTATTCTTCTTTCTAAGTATCAGCACTGGCCCTTGTTTGGGCAGCATCTGAGCTCAATAGCTAGCTTGGTAGCTTCTTTTACTAGCTAGGAAACATTCCCTGACGGAACTCGAAGCACGGTTATAAGTCTCTCGGGATAAGAGGTTGTGCTAAAGGCCCTAAATGTAAAAACGTAGATAGAAGAAAGGTTAGGCTCAGTATAAGGGCCAAAACAAAGCATTTCAGTATATACATTAAGTGTTCACGCTACATTAAGTGGAATGCTAATGTAACAGTTTTTAACATAAAAGTCTTAATATTTTACCCTTATTTTTGTGAATTCTATCTAAATTGTTTGCTATAAAAGTTCATTTGTTGTGGTATTGTCCATGTTAAAAGCTAATCTGTTTTATATTTCTTAGTTTTCTAAAATTTTCTAAAAATCAAAAAATTTTCTAAAATCTGGTTACATATGAGTTCAGTGAATTTCCTGCTGCCCACACGCATAACTGCAAAGCTTCATTTCTTTACTTTATTATCCCTTTTTTGCTGCTTTTCTTCCCCCCAGTGGTGCTATGCAGCGTGCTGGAGGTAAGCCGTGTTGGAAAAGCTCAGAAAATAGCCGTATATTTTTTAAGATTTTATTCCCTTATTAGTCCCACAGTGGGGAAATTTAGTCTCCGCATTTAACCCATCCATGAAGTGAAACACCACAAACACACTCACTAGTGAACACACTAGGGGGCAGTAAGCACACTTACCCGGAGCGGTGGGCAGCCCTATCCACGGCGCCCGGGGAGCAGTTAGGGGTTAGATGCCTTGCTCAAGGGCACCTCAGGCGATACTGTAGGCTCAGGGAATCAAACCGGCGACCCTCCGGTCACAAGGCTGGTTCCCTAACCTCCAGCCCACAACTGCCTCCAACAAAACGAGATATGTACTCATAAAGTGGAGTCCTGCACTATCGCCCCTAAATACGACAGATAGCATCTGGTTGTTGTGTTTTTGTCAAGTATTAGTGCATATTTAATCGAATTTGCTACTTTAATTTGCTACTGTGTACTTTTTTTTCTTTCTTAGATGAAAAACATTTTACTTTTTGACTAGTTCTAAAGTAAACATGAACTAGTGGTCCAGAGTAGCGCTATGCAGCATGCTGGAGAGCTTGTGCAGTTGCAAAACATGGTCAGAGAAAAGGATTGTGTATGCGTGTACACAAGAGAGAGAGGAGAGGAACCCTGTGTTGGCCGGTTTAATTATGCCCAGCCCTGAACACGATAAACTGATGCCGTGGACCGTCACACTAGGCAAATCAATACACTGAGATACCAGTATCTATCTACACTCGTTCGCCAAACAAATAGTAGAAGCACCCAGAGGGAATCAACTGAGAGGAATGAAACTTGGTGGGTAGGTTTGACATCATCAGACATGCTAATGATTCATGTTTCACGCTCCCCTGTGCATGTGACATAAGGAAGGATGGGTCTTATCGCTGTACCTGACTGACCCAACAAACACGCTTACAGACATTCAGCTAGCAGTGATGTCTTCCATAAGTCATCCCATGAGTGCCAGCACCATTGGCAGATGGCTGCACCACACAGGCCTACTTACTTTGACCATTGCAGCTCTGATGCCCATTTTGTCTGATAAAGTTTTTGCCCCCCACTGCCAACTCCCCATATCCACCTTGTCTCTCACCCACATCTTTAATTCTACCTCTGTTCATCAGCGTTCTAGCTTAAAGCCGAAGCCACCCATAACTCAGCCATACAGTTTTTCATACTACGACCAGCCGGGAACCCAGCATCAAGGACAACATCAAATCTGGGAATCGGAGTTAATTCACCCAGCCTGTCTGAAATCTGAATCAGTCAAATCTGGTGTCCGAGCCCCCAGTGAGCAAGCCAAGGACAACAGAGGCAAGGAAAAACTTCCCTTAGTTCAAAAGGAAGAAACCTCGAGAGGAACCAAAATTCAAAAGGGGAACCCGTCCTCCTCGGGTCAACACCAGATAACAAGACAAGCACAGAAAGGAGCGTTCAGTGCTTGTAAGGTAGAAGAATAAAAGTCTGATTAGTCTTTAATTAAGTAGCTGGGTCATCAGATGGGTCAGCAGGACGCAGGCCAAGCTCCCACAGTGCAGGACAGCCAGGAGCTCTGTGGTGGTTAAAGACAGGCAGTGGCTCCCAGTCAGAGCAGAGCATCAGACCACACAGGATGGGCAGCAGTTCAGCTCAGACAGAGAGATCAGACAGACTGTTAGCTCTGACAGAGGATCTGAACACACTATACGGTGTTAACAGGGTGTAGCAGTGACTCCGGCAGGCCTGGCTCTTACAGCAGGACTAACAGGGAGAGCCAGAAGGTCACACAGACATGAGGGCTTCCTGAGGATAGAGGCGCCCCTCTGCTCCACCGTCAACACACCTGAGTGAAACTCACCCTAAACCAGAGATCAGATGAGGAACGCCGCTCTCCATCGACCGTTAGAAACACTTCCTGGATTGGAAACACAAAGCACAGTTCGTACTGATGTCCGAATTAGCCTCAGGATAACTTCTACTTTGAGGGACCTTAAACCTGACCATAAGTCGTCGTCATCGTAGTCATCTTCATCATAGTCTTCCTCATCATAGTCGTCCTCCTCATCATCTTTGGAGCCCCATTTAGAACGACATGAATGTACCTGTACCTGTTCAATATGCATTGCAAGTTATTAGCAGAGCACTTTCTATAAGTGTGCTTAACTGTAAGTACGCTTCAGTTTGACCCTTTACATCATCCGGAGAAGTATACTGTAGGGTCGGCACAGCAGCAGTGGGAACCGGCACCAGTGCTGGCTGAAGCGTCTGGGAGGCAGGTAGGTCACTGACAGCAGTAGAGCAGGTAGACCCTAACACTGCTGTAACTACCCCATACGAACCTATGTGTGTCCACGGTCGCACAAGCTCGTAGCAGGACACTATACAGGCCCCAGTTTACAAAAAGGCCTCATAAAGTCTGAACAGAGTCCCTGGGGCCTCCCTATCGCAGTCTCGGCACAGCAGGGGTTTCAGGATGTCCCACTAAACGTACTTAACGGCGGTGTGCCTTCACACCTTTACTGTTTACTGTCTACTCTGTACCGTAGATAAGGTGCAGCTGCTGGTTCATCGAAGCAATGGTTTTTCCTTTCAAGGTCTTGAACGTCAGCACACATTGGTATTCGTTCTTCATGAGGTCCTCGAACTCCACAAACAGGTAGATGGTCTTCTGGAACCTTCCATCTCCGCTCTGCAGAGTATTTCCGATCATCACATAGTCATCAACTTCTTTTTCATTTCTCTCCCAGGACATCTCCACTGTGCTGGTGGACAGACCTGTGACATGGCACAGCACCGCTGGAGGAAAGCTCCTCTTCAAATGCAGTGTTATTAGAGGAAGGACTGGAGAGAGAGAGAGAGAGAGAGAGAGAGAGAGAGATAACAAGTGTTAGATCTTCCACATACTGTTGTACTACCCTCAGGCTTCTTAGTGGATGTCTACTCCTTACTCTGATTTCTTTCAGATTTCTGTTAATGTATGTAAACATACACCATATTGCCAAAAGTATTCACTCCCCCATCCAAATCGTTGAATTCAGGTGTTCCAGTCACTTCCATGGCCACAGGTTCTATAACCAAGCACCTAGACATGCAGACTGCTTCTACAGCCATTAGTGATTCATTAGTGAAGAGACTCTGGACCATTCCATGCTCCCAACTTTTTGAGGACAGTTTGGGGACGGCCCCTTCCCATTCCAACATAACCGCACACCAGTGCACAGAGCAAGCTCCATAAAGACATGGATGAGCAAGTCGGGTGTGGAGGAAATGGGCTGACCTCCACCCGATAGAACACCTTTGGGATTAATTAGAGCAGAGACTGAGAGCCAGGCCTTCTCGTCCAACATCAGTGTCTGACCCCACCAATGTGCTTCTGGAAAAATGGTCAGTGGTCAATGGTCAATTCCCATTAACACATTCCTAACCTTGTGGAAAGCCTTACCAGAAGAGCTGACGCTGTTATAGCTGTAAAGGGTGGGCCGGCATCATATGAGACCCTATGGATTAAGAGTGGGATATCACTGCGTGTGAAGGCAGACGAGCGAATTCTTTCGGCAGTACAGTACAGGAGTATAAACAAGAACGTCTCAGTAGGAGTTTGAGACATCAGTTTGAGATAACATGGTTTGCCACTGATGGGGAGGAGGCGCTTTCACAGCTCCCTTGTTTGAATTTGGACAGATCAGACATGTCTTTAACCAAAGTTCTTGGGGAAATTGTATTTATGAAGGATGACTGTAGGTTCCTGGTGGGGCGCTATTGTAGTTATTGTCTGGTTAGCCATGGGCTGGACAAGGTTGAGAACCCCTAATCTGGATGGTGTAGGTTCATATTTTGAGTATCTAGAACCTGAGTTTCCCTATTATCTGGCCACTCAAGTGCATGCACCCGCTCCTTAATGTAAGGTGAATCCCTGAAATGAGTCTCAGATACTTTACCAAGTGCTTGCAGTAGACTGTACTGATTATGTTTATTAGAGAACTATGTTCTGATATGAAACGATACATGTGTAATATTACAGTGCACAGTAAATATGTTTAAAGGAGCAATATGTAAGATTTTGAGTTTCAAATATTCCAAAAGTGTAAGTAAATGATCAACAGAGTGTGAGGATATAACAGTTTTGGTGGTACGTGAAGAGATATCTGCTGAAGTTAGCATGCTAACCAGCTAGCCGCGGCCTATCCTGCCTAGTAATACCACTTTATGATCGAGGTGATAGTGAGTCACTGTAGCGCTGTAGGAGTAGATGACTGGATGATTGGATGAGAGGATGACTGAAGTAGGCCGCTGGCCCAATGGCGTATTCTAACCTCTTATCAGTCATGTTGAAGGTGCGGCTCCCGGGTTAGGTCATTTAAGGGTAGGTCCTTAACACCACGTCACCGTCACCAAAGACTGCAGTGGTGTCGTACCAGACTGTCATGGAGTGACTCAGAATGGCAGCGGGTCATCTTCAGTGACGAGTCCCGCTTTTGTCTTGGTGGAGACGACCAACGAATCCGTGTGTGGAGGCACCGTGGTCGGCACCAAGATGAATGGATTGTTGTCAGAAGGCCTGGTGTCATTCCACCTCCACCCCTACCGCACCATCTGCAGGAACTGTGTGAGGATATTCAAGCTGCATGGGATGGATTATCATAGGACACCATTAGGAACCTCTACAGCTCCATACCGAGACGTCTGGCGTGTTGGGTTAGTTGACCTTTATCTTACTTCCCAATAGCATTGACCCAGAAGGAGGAAGTGGTTTAGAAGAGGAGTGAGTGAGTGAGGGAGAGAGAGAGTTGTGTCTAAGCAGACAGGAAGTTGTGAAATAGTGGGAAAAGCCTGGAGTCATTAAACAGACCTTATCTAAGGGGAACTGAAAACACAAATCTGCAGCTCAGGAGGCCTGCAGGACTGGAGCTGGGCTACACTGCCACCTAGTGGCTGTAAGTTCACAGTGCATCTATAATCAAAGCTCCTCCACTGCAGACCAGTCGTGTTTCTACAAGAGCCCAGAATGGACAACCACGCCTGGCTGTAGAGAGGGACTCTGGCTCTTTCACACTGAAGCAGCTGTTTGGTGGTGCTATGGCATCGGCTGGAAGACGTAGATAATGAGAGTCTTGGTTGAAATGTCCTACCATATCTTGTATTTATCTGTAGCCCCAGTTCCACCTTAAATGGTGCACGGTACAATATAGGCTGTACTAATGATATCAGCGTGTTAGAACTGGTAGAACAAATAGCCAGAACTCCAGTGGTGCAGATGTTTGAGAACCCAAACCGTGACCAAAGGAGGATCACAAGACAACATAAAGTCAAAACAAGAAGAACGTAAGGAGGGCAAACAAACGAGACAGCAGAAAACCTGATGGACACCATAGTTGTTCAGGGAAGGGAGGGGTGGGTGGCTCGGAAGGGGTGGGCAAAGGTAGGGGCGCCAAGAAAAGGGCCGACAAGGAAGGGGCGGGCTGGCAGGTGAGTCAGCTAGGAAGGGGTGGGCTGGCGGGTGGGTCATTCCTCTTTGAGGTTTTGGACATTCACGTAAGCATTGATGTCAAACATAGTCTACCAACCTTCTTTATGCCCAGAGCTCTCCATCGCACTGCGGAGCCCGTTTACCAGCTGAAGAGATTCTGAGTAACGCAGACGTGCAGTTCTCTGCCAGTAGGGGTCGCCGAGTACCCTCTTCGCCCACTCCTGCCGAGGGAGGAGGGTGTGGCAGTTACTGTCGTAATAGTCGATCTGCTTTCCGTAAAGGAAGGACACAGCTGAGAACTCGGGCAGGCCTGCTATCCCTGTAGCTGCAGTGTACTGGGTGGAGTAGACGTAGGTTTCTGGGAAAGTAAATAAATTAATAATAACAATCGGAAAAAACTTAAATATGTAACGACTCGGTGGCCCACCAGTCTGTCCAGCTCAATCACGTCTACTTTCGTTCATTCATGGCATTTAGCTGACGCTCTTATACAGAGCGACCTACAAGGTTAATCATATTACAGGGAGGCCAGTGTAGTGTTAGGAGCCCAAGGACTCTTATTGGTGTAGCACTGCGTAGTCACCCAGCCAGGATTCGAACCTCAGTCTTTCACATGTGGTGGCGGTGGCTCCATGGCGTGCAGTGGTGCTATCCTCTAAGCTACACCAACCACCACTTCATGTAGGAGCTTCTTCCACACACACTAGGGGGCAGTGGGCACACTTGCCAGGAGCCAACGCACTCGGGATCAGTTGGAGTTTAGGTGCCTTGCTCAAGGTCACTTCATTCATGTCCTGTTAGTTCAGGGGATCAAACCGGTGACCTTCCAGTCACGAGGTCGGTTCCCTAACCTTGTCCCATGTCTGGTCTGGTGATGTCAGAGAGTTGACCATCATTATACCAGCTCTATGGTCCAGCCGATCCATGTGGGCTGTTTGAATCAGGAGTAATGATAACGAGGAGCCTATGGTCATAGTAATACTAGCGTGTGTGTGTTTATGGAACCGGTGTTGACACTGTAGATCAGCTGATAGCAAGGCACGAGGCCCGTTTCTGGGAAATCCAAGCTATGAGAGCCACTAAACTGAAAGTGAAAGCGTTTGCTGGGTACAGGCTGTTCCTTAATAACCGGAGCCCAGACTAGCGCTATACGTTTCATGTCCATCTCCGTGTGTCAAAGTCTGCGTTAGAAGAGATTTGGGTTTACCTGCTGCTAAGCGAGATGCACAGAGGAGGAAAAGAAAGAGCTTCATCTTCACTCTCTCGACGTCCTCTGGTTACGTAGGACTGTAAGGAGAAACATGGACGTACTGAAAGCCAGCGCATAAACCAGCTAATTAAATAGAAATAAAAAAAGAAAAGAAAGAAAAACACACTTTCTCTGGTAAAGTTCCAGATTTAAAGGTCCTTTGTTGTATTGATATCACGCACCATTAGGTTCGAAGTACCAAACTTGAAGTCACGTGTTGAGTAATGTTCTTCAGTGTTCTGCTGTGAAGGGATACACTGCCCCAACTGCAGGTGCGACGATCTGGAGGCCATCGCATACGACAGTCGGACAACCGACTGTCCAGACCTACAGGCCCAGCTGCAACACCTGTGGGCAAATGTGCCGCAGGATGCCATACGGAACCTGTACGTCTCCATGCCCAACCGCATCTCATCTTGTATCCAGGCTAGAGGCGTCCCAGCAGGGTACTAGAGCCTGCTTTTAACTGTCCCATTCTCCTCAGTAAACTCCCTAGAGTCTTTAAACACTGTGTCCACTCACTGTCCACTCCCTTAGACACTCCTACCTTGCTGGTCCACCTTGTAGATGGACAGTCAGAGATGATAGCTAATCTGCTGCTGCACAGTGCAGTGTTGGTCATCCTCTAGTCCTTCATCAGTGGCCACAGAAGACTGCCAATAGGACGCTGCCCACAGGGCACTGAACACAGGACGCTGAACACAGACAGCTGCCCACCGGACGCTGCCAGTTGGTGGACGATTCTCTGTCCAGCAGTGACACTGAGGTGTCCAGCAGCACTGCTGTGTCTGATCCACTCCCACCAGCACCACCCACAGTAAACACACCAACCACCACCACCATGCCTATGTAGTAGTGTTCTTCAATAGGAGAGATCCTTTCAGGTTCCGTCCGTGACTCATTAGGCACTCTACCCGTCCTGGACTCTTCTTTATGTCCCATCAGTTAAAAAGATCAAAGAAAGATCCACTCTTCATTTAAATACAGGTGGAAATAGACAAGGACCATTTAGCCTTTGATATAAAAAAATCCGGACTCTGAAGTTTCAAAGCCTGAAGCGTACTTACGGTCGTACAGTGGACACAGTGCGCTACCTTTACCAGCCGCCTGCTGGCTCTGCTCCTCACCGCCACTTTCAGTTTTTGCTCTCATTCCACCACTCGACAGCTCTTAGAGGAAGAGCCTCTCGCTGTGATGGAACGTGGTCCTGCCACGTATGTGCCACACCTCTCCAACATGATGTCTGCCCAGTATCGAATTAGTTCTTTGTCAGATGAGCATGAGATCAGATCTAAGAAACCAATCAGGAGAAAACCACACTCCTACTAGTCGTCCGCTCTGTGATACTAATAGACCAATCAGAGAACCAAGGCAGCTACAGATAGAACCTGGAATGACGAAACTGTGGTGGTTCGGTTCTCCTGCTTTGAAACGTGATCAGTTTAACCAGCACCATAGAAGAAGTAGTATGGAGTACATCTCTGCTGTCGGAGCAAAAACCTTCAGAGGCATTTAACAGTCCAGGACGTACACAAGGACGGGCTGAAGCTGCTTAAACAACAGCCCAGTTTGCCCTATTGGTTGGGTTCACCCTCTGGGAGGAAAACAGACCCATAAGCATGAATTAACAGAAAATAATACAGAACCCAATCAGCTCTCAGGTAGCAATAACAGAACCCAATCAGCTCTCAGTAGCAATAACAGAACCCAATCAGCTCATCAGTAGCAATAACAGAACCCAATCAGCTCTCCCAGTAATCTCAGCAGTAAAGACAGAACCCAATCAATCTCCAGTAGCAGTAACAGAAAAACCAATAAGCTCTCAGTAGCAGTAACAGAACCCCAATCAGCTCTCAGTAGCAGTAACAGAATCCAATCAGCTCTCAGTAGCAGTAACAGAAACCCCAATCACCTAACTCAATCAGTAGCAGTTTGACAGAACCCAATCACCTCTCAGTAGCAGTAACAGAACCCTCGAATCAGCTCTCAGTAACAGGTGTAAGAAACCAATCAGGTCTCAGTAGCGAAGTAAGCAGAAACCAATCAGCTCTCAGTTTTTAGCAGTAAACAGAACCCAATCAGCCTCTCAGTAGCAGTAACAGAAACCAATCAGCTCTCAGTAGCAGTAACAGAACCCAATCAGCTCTCAGTAGTATGGCACGCCAAGCGGTAAAAAAAAACGGCTAGAGAAATCGGCGTTTTGTTTCAAAAGTGTTGCTGTGAAATACGCCGCAATATTTCACTATGCTAAAGCGTAAAAAGGACGGCGCCTTTTCTCTTCTGTTCGAACAGTATCCTCGAAACGGCGAACTGTCAGCTTACAGAGCCAATAGACTGAAACTCCTTCCACCCAATCCCTGACTGAGAGAGTCAGACTAGACTAGTTCAGCACAGATCCGACCTGCTCATAACCCCGCAGCTCTCTGGCTACAGTTTATACCTCCAAACCTAAACAGTGGCGTATTCCTCCCAAGCAGGATAAAAATAAACCTCCCAGGATAAAATAACCCCCCCAGGATAAAAATAAACCTCCCAGAATAAAACAAACCTCCCAGGATAAAATACACCTCCCAGGATAAAATAAACCCCCAGGATAAAAATAAACCTCCCAGAATAAAACAAACCTCCCAGGATAAAAATAAACCTCCCAGGATAAAATAAACCTCCCAGGATAAAATAAACCTCCCAGGATAAAATAAACCTCCCAGGGTAAAATAAACCTCCCAGGATAAAATAACCCCCCCAGGATAAAAATAAACCTCCCAGAATAAAACAAACCTCCCAGGATAAAATACACCTCCCAGGATAAAATAAACCCCCAGGATAAAAATAAACCTCCCAGAATAAAACAAACCTCCCAGGATAAAAATAAACCTCCCAGGATAAAATAAACCTCCCAGGATAAAATAAACCTCCCAGGATAAAATACACCTCCCAGGATAAAATAAACCTCCCAGGATAAAATAAACCTCCCAGGATAAAATAAACCTCCCAGGATAAAATACACCTCCCAGGATAAAAATAAACCTCCCAGGATAAAATAACCCCCCCAGGATAAAAATAAACCTCCCAGGATAGAAATAAACCTCCCAGGATAAAATAAACCTCCCAGGATAAAAAAAATAAACCTCCCAGGATAAAAATAAACCTCCCAGGATAAAATAAACCTCCCAGGATAAAATAAACCTCCCAGGGTAAAATAAACCTCCCAGGATATAAATAAACCTCCCAGGATAAAATAAACCTCCCAGGATAAAATAAACCTCCCAGGATAAAAATAAACCTCCCAGGATAAAATAAACCTCCCAGGATAAAAATAAACCCCCCAGGATAAAATAAACCTCCCAGGATAAAAAAAATAAACCTCCCAGGATAAAAATAAACCCCCCAGGATAAAAATAAACCTCCCAGGATAGAAATAAACCTCCCAGGATAAAAATAAACCCCCCAGGATAAAATAAACCTCCCAGGATAGAAATAAACCTCCCAGGATAAAAAGAAACCTCCCAGGATAAAATAAACCTCCCAGGATAAAAAAATAAACCTCCCAGGATATAAATAAACCTCCCAGGATAAAATAAACCTCCCAGGATAAAATAAACCTCCCAGGATCTCGTAATTATGAGGAAGTACGTCATTAAAACAACATGTGTCCTAAATACGAGACATCAAAGTTCTATTTCCTGTGAAGGGTGTTACAGCCGTAGCGCTGCTGGCTGGTGAACAGGCTAGTAGCTGTGTCTGACTCTGGTTCGGTGTGTTACTGTACTGTAATGTTACGGTAGTTCGGATTAAACTACCCCGGAATATTCAGACCAGTTCACAGCAGACACCGGGAACCGCAGCGTTATGAGGCTGCTAGCTGCTAGCGGTCCACTGGTCAGCGCGGTGACATAGACTCAATACACTAGTGACTGATGCTTAAAAAGAAATAAATTAAAAATACAAAAACAATTCAAAGTGTTTTTTTTTATTTTCTTGTTATTATTATTTTTCATTTTCAAAATTAACATTATTATTCGTTTTTGAGACAATAAACATAGAAAACTATTATTTAATTCGTAAACTGTTATTGAATAAGATAAAAGAAAACAGATAATAAAATTGTTTCACATACTCCAGCGAAAGAGACCACAGTCAAATTTGACCGTATAGCTTTTATTATAGCAAGATTTTAGTAAAAGGATGAAAATGAAACAGTAAAAAAATGAAATATAGATCCATTTCTTATTAACTGTACTGGAGTAGAAGTACAAGTCCATTTAAACCCGCTCAGTGAAGTACAAACCCATCAGTCCTGTACTGGAGTTACTGTAAGGGAGTAACTGGAACTAGTTCCCACCTCCGCACTAAACCCACCCAGATAAGCGGACCTCCTGAACGGAGCCGTTTAACTAGCGGCTAATCTGGAGAACAGGCGGACTAGTTTCCCCGCCTTCAGCGGAGTGATCCGGCCCAGAGCCGCGGAGGGATACAGAACCGCCTCACATTCCAAATCAGCGCGAGCTCCGACCAACGGACATTTACCTCAGACTGAGCGCTGCTAATCAACCGAGCACAAGCTAACACTTGATTCAGCTCTGATTTCCAGGTTTGGAGTCTCCTAAATCATTTGATGTTCAGTAATGTGAGTTTATCATTTGTATTTGATCAGTTATCCGCTCTATAGCTCTCTGTAGACTAAAGATAGTTACCCAGCTAAGAGAACAATGCTAACGCTACTGAACTAACACAGTACTGTTAGATCAGCTCACCTGCTAATACAGCTCCATCACACACTAACACCATCTTAGTTTAGTTCAGAAAGAGCTGGATTTTCTCCTCAACACTCCAACATTTCTTACTCAAAACACTTCATATAGGACACACCACAGAAATGTGCTTCACTGGGACTATTAAAAACTGGACCCGGTTTATTTCCATGGGAAGTGAAGATTGTTCTGTGTTTATGATGTTTAATTAAAGCTAACACTAAATATTGCGTTATTTCTGATCAAGTTTAAGTTACTAAACAATTCAGAAAGCAGTTGAGAAAATCCCAGTACAGGAGATTTTACTACTAGGAATAAAATGAGGAACAAAAGTGCCAAAGCTGTAAAGAAGTGCACTGATATATACACCTCCATCTGTTTATCTGAAGTACATGAATATATGAACATGTTCTACAGTGAATCTCATCACAACAGAACTCCAGTTAGTCAATACAGTGGAAGAGAAAAGCACAATGTGTAGAGAATGAACTGCACCGTTTCTCTCTGCTAGAAAACACTATGATGTAGTACCAGCTTATGACCACTAGATGTCCCTCATGTTCCACAGACCACAGTCACCTTTTACCTGGGAACAGCAGCCGGACTAAGATCCCTCCTCTCTGGTTCAGGTGAGTGGAGTGCCCAGCAGAAGGACTGGGTTGGTAGTGTGTTGTATCTCAGCTGTAGTGCTGCAGTAATGAAACAGAGAAGTGAAGATCCTCACAGAGACTGCAGCACTCTTACAAGTTGGAGTCCAGTTCACCCAGTACTTTAAATGGTTCTGATCCACAGCTTTATAACCCCGCTAATCACTTCTGTCCTCTCTCTCTCCCTCTGCTCCTCCTCTCCCCCTCCCTCTGCTCCTCCTCTCTTTCTCCCTCCCTCTGCTCCTCCTCTCTTTCTCCCTCCCTCTCTCTGACACTTTCACCTACAGTAAACCAGGAAGTCCCTCCTACTCAGTTCAGAGAAACGAAACTGATCTCAGAGTGCTGCTCTCTCTCCGTCTAGACGTTCAGGAAAATGGCAGAGGCCAGTATTTCAGTAGCTCATGACCAGTTCAGCTGTCCAGTCTGTCTGGATCTGCTGAAGGATCCAGTGACCATAAACTGTGGACACAGCTTCTGTATGGTGTGTATTAACGGCTGCTGGGATCAGGAAGTTCAGAGGGGGGTCTACAGCTGCCCCCAGTGCAGAGAGACGTTCACTCCAAGACCTGTTCTACGCAGAAACACCATGCTGGCTGAAGTGGTGGAGAAACTGAAGGAGACAGAACTCCAAGCTGCTCCTCCTGCTTCCCGTAACGCTGGACCTGGAGATGTGGAGTGTGATTTCTGCACTGGGAGAAAACTCAAAGCCATCAAGTCCTGTCTGACGTGTCTGGTCTCCTTCTGTGAAACTCATCTTAAACCTCACTATGAAGTTCCTGGATTGAAAAATCACCCACTGGTGGAAGCCTCCTTACAGCTACAGGAGAAGATCTGCTCTGAGCACAACAAACAGATCGAGATCTACTGTCGTACTGACCAAAGCTGTATCTGCTACTTGTGTACGATGGAGGAACACAGAGGTCACGATACAGTCTCAGCTAAAACTGAGAGAACCGAGAAACAGGTGAGAACTAGAACTCTTTAGGAACCTAATTACAGTAGATCCGTTGTAATCTAGAGTCTCATTAATCAGATGGAGGATTAAACTGATTCATTTCCTGCGTTTAGTGGATCAAGTTTGAAATTATGTATTAAAATGTTGGAGATGTAGGAAGTGTTCAGTAAACAGATCACAGTCAGTGATCATGTGACCAGCTAACACCTACCAGCCTTATAGTGGTCACATGACCATGTGAAAGCTCTGTAGAGGTAATGACTTTATTGAGCTGCTATTAAAACTAATTCCTGTAGGTCATAATTCACAATCAGAGTATATCTGTTTATAGAATCAGCTGAAGGAGGTGCAGAGGAAACTCCAGCAGAGGATCCAGGAGAACCAGAAGAAGCAGCAGGAGCTAAAACAGGCTGTACACACTATTAAGGTGAGGACTGAACACAGATTGACTGCATCATGTGACCAGTTACCCTCATATAACCTGCATGTCTGATCACATGTCCTGGTTCAAAGGTCATCCAGGTGTAATCAGTAACAGGCTTGTTGGTGTGGTGCTGATACTGTATGACACACTGTTCTGTATGAAACAGGATTTATAGACTTTAGTGTTGAGAATAACACAAGCAGGTCTGTTTAAAATCTGGAAAGTGCTTTAGGAAGTGTTGGGTGATGAAGACGTGCGGTATTTTATTTGATGATAATTGGTGGGGTAGAAGCTTTCCAGTACCTATTAACTGTGTTAGCCTCATATCCTCAAACTCAAACACTAATGAAACTAACACTGTATGTCTTGGCTGATCTACTAGCGTGCTGGGTGAGGATGAGGGGGTGGTCTATATAATAGAGGTGGTCTTGTGATGTGTGCTTGTCCTAACAGCGCTGTGCTCAGTAAGCAGTGGAGGACAGTGAGAGGATCTTTACTGAACGATCCGCTCCATTGAGAAAAAGCGCTCTGAGGTAACAGAGCTGATCAGAGCTCAGGAGAAGGCTGACAATCTGAGTGGAGCTGGCTGACTGAAGAACTCTGAAGAAACTGGAGAAACTGGAGCAGGAGATGGCTGATCTAAAATGAGGAGACGCACTGAGCTGGAGCAGCTTTCACACACAGAGGACCACATCCATTTCCCTCCAGGTACCAATCACTGATCTACAGAGGAAAACCTGTTCCTCATCAAGCTTCTAAAAATCTACTCCCACCAGAAGCTGATGAAGACCACCGTAAATACTCCTGTCTGGAATCACAAGTTTGTCTTTAGTGTGATTTGAGCTGCTTCATTTCTCCTGTACACCTTTATCTTTCTCCATTGTGTTTGTTCTCTCTGTAGAGTTTCCAGTCTCTCTGTGTCTCTTCTGGATCTGAGGACTCACCCAGCATCACTGTCCACCACCCTCTCTCCTTTGATGGAGTGAGACGGAAGATCTGTCTCTCTGAGCTGATAAGAGCGAACTAGAGGAGTTCTGCAGAGAGGAGTTCAGTAAGATCCCTCCACATGGTAAGAGGAGCTGTCCTGCTGTGGAGCTCTCTGTGCTGCTGTGGATTCATAGAGTGAATATTGTGTTGGGGGTTTAAAGTGGTGTGGGCTCTGAGAGAAAGAGAGAGAGAGAGTATTCCTGCTAACAGTGACTGATCTCCCCCCAAAGTCCCGAATAGATCCCACCCTCCACTCTTCATCAAGTCTCACTCACTCACCCTGTTCACTCACTCACTCTGTTCTATTCTATTGACTGTGCTGGTCTGTGTGTTTGTGTCTCCACAGCTGCAGCAGTTCAGACTTTATCCACAGAACCAAAAACCAGAGAAGATTTTCTACAGTGTATGTACCGCACACACACCACACACACCCACACACTATACACACTACACACACACACACACACACACACACACACCCACACACTATACACACACACTACACACACACACACTACACTCACCCACACACTACACACTACACACACTACGCACACACTACACACACACTACACACACACAATACACACACCACACACACACACACTCTACACACACACACACACTACATACACACACACCACACACACACACACACACACACAATACACTACACACACGCGCACACACACACACACACACACACTACATACACACACACACTCACTACAGCCACACATGCAATACACACACACACCCACACACTACATACACACACACAAATACTACACACTCTCTGACACTAATACTGTGTAGTGTGAGTGTGTGTAGTGTCTGTGTGTGTGTGTGTGTGTGTGGAGTTTGTGTGTGTGTGTGTGTATGGAGTGTGTGTGTGGGTGAGTGTGAATGTGTGTGTGTATGGAGTGTGTGTGTGTGTGGAGTTTGTGTGTGTGTGTGTGTGTGTGTATGGAGTGTGTGTGTGTGGGTGAGTGTGAATGTGTGTGTGTTTAGTGAGTGTGTGTGTGTGTGTGTGTGTGTGTTTAGTGTGAGGCAGGGTGTAGAATATTCAGTGTTGAGGTGTTTAAGATTAAAACTGTTTAGATTGAAAACAAATACAACAACTGTATTATTCTTCTAATAACTCCATTCTGTAGGAGAAATCCTGAAATCCTCACTTTCTTCTCTGTGTGTAGATTACTGTCCCCTCACTCTGGATCCCAACACCACACACCCTAACCTCAGACTGTCTGAGAAGAACAGAGTGGTGACGTACAGTGATACAGTCCAGCGTTACTCTGATCATGCAGAGAGATTTCATGGCTGTATCCAGGTGCTGTGTAAGGAGAGTGTGAGTGGACGCTGTTACTGGGAGGTGGAGTGGAGCAGTAAGATAGGATGTGTGTTCATATCCGTCTCATATAAAGGGATCAGGAGGAAAGGAGGGAGTAATGATTGTGGGTTTGGAGGGAACAGTCAGTCCTGGAGTCTGCAGTGTTCTCCTTCCTCTCTCTCTTTCTGTCACAACAACATTGAGACTGAGCTCTCAGGACCACCATCCTCCAGAATAGGAGTGTATGTGGATCACAGTGCAGGAACTCTGTCCTTCTACAGCATCTCTCACACAGTGACCCTCCTACACACAGTCCACACCACATTCACTCAGCCGCTCTACGCTGGGTTCTATGTTGTTTATGGAACTGTGAGGTTATGTGATAAAGAATGAGATTTTAAATATTGTAGATTTAAAAATCATTTAATTAGTGTTTTTATTGATCATCTGTGAGAAAACAAGACTCGTTTATTTCTCAGCTCTTTATATGAAGATTATTCTTCATGCCTGTTCCACAGAGTTCCCTCCTTCACTCAGCCTCTCTGCTGGCTCAGATAAAGAGACAGAAGTGTTTCAGTGGTGGTTTGGCTGGATGCCTGTACTGGTGTTGTATTAGATTTTAGATGATGACTCAGGGCTGAAACGATTACCTAAGTAAATCAATACGTCACCACGCAAAGGAAGGTGTCGGCGGATGCGGACCTGTTTGGTTTAAGAGCGGGAAGATGGCAGAGGCGACTGAAAACAATGAAAGAGAAGAAAAATAGAAAGAACGACAGAAAATGTGGAAAGTGTTGGAGCATTTCCAAGAAGAACACCGTGACGTGTATTCACTGCAACACCGCCCCGGCATACCGCAGTAGCACATCTTCAGTGTTGCAGCATGTCCTCCGAAGACACCCAGAACGGAGCGGAGGACCCGAGACGAGTTCAACTGAACCCCGATGTACCTTACTACCATAACGGCAGCCGTGCGGAGGGCTAGGGGTCTGTTCAGTTTAGCTACTGTCGGATCTGGGGCTAGTTCATTACCATGGTGACACGTACGCCCTTAAGGTTAACTTGACTTCAGACGATGTTTATTTAGTCTCTAAACGACGGCGCTGTGGAGTTTAGAAGATGGAGTTAGCTGAGCACTTGTCAAGCTAAGCTCATTAATCAGCAGCTGGTCTCTTCTAGCAGACGGTACTGTGTGGTCAGGGTCTGAAATGAACACCTGGCTCTCTGTCTGGCGAGTAAATCACGGAGGTCATCCGCCACACTGGTGGGCAGTGTACAGCGTTTTCAGGGCGCTTCAGTCTCAAAGCCTGGACGTCCATGCTGTGCGGCGTGGTGTGTGTGCCGCACGTCCGCTCGTATCAGTGTCGGCCATGAAGAGCAGATAATTAAGTCAATACAATGTAAATATTTCCTCAAGAATATATATCTGTTTTCCCCAGTCAGCTGGTGCAGGTTAATAAACGTACAGCCATGATCTCAGTGTACTGTCCTTTAGTCTCAGTGATCCAAGTCATTCTTACTCTTCTTCTTTTTTAGTGATGGACACGTTTATGTAGACCTGAGCAGCAGCTGAGCTAACACATAGCATTTTAAACATGATCGTCCCAGACCTGCTCCCGCTGAGCTTGGTGGAGGAAGCTGTAGTTTAATTTTATTTGATTTTATTAGTGTTTTATTTATTTCTGATTGTGTTTTATGGAAATATGGACCTTGTTTTTATTGGAAATATTTCTAGAAATATTCTGAAATTGTATTTGTTGCTATGCCCGATGTAATAAAACTGTTATCTTAAAAAGGAAACCAGTTGGATGGTCATTATTAAATGAGATTAGTTTGATTTTCTCGTGTGTATGTATAGTTGCTCTTTAACCCAGCAAAAATGTTAATCGAAGGAGCTTTCAGTAGAATTCTGGATGACTAAACTATTCGCGAGCTGCAGCCCTATGATGGTTATATTATAAGACCTTATGCTGTACTGGCTGTGCTGTTGAGCCCGGTGTAGTGCTAGACATGTCTAGATGGTATTAATAGAACTGGGCTTTGAAGATCAGCTTAGTGGGAAGATGCTATCTGGTCTGCGAGACCCCATTGAATTGGGACGTGCCCACTCCAGGTGGAACGCAAGTGGGGAGCGGGCCTGGGGTCTAGGGGAGGATAATGGTGGGAGCAACCAGGTGAGTTAATTTCCACTTTGGCTCAAACAAAGGGACGACTGAGTGTTTGGCGTGGCACTGTCGCTGCTGGAGGAACTAAGTTTGTGCATGTGTGCCGGCGGGAGCAACTAACCAGAAGGGGGAGCTGCAGAGCTGAATCAACTGGCTGGTGTGTGTTGGTGGCAAGTGCGGATCTACCTACTCCTCCGGTTTCACTAGGGCTGGTGTGGACGCAGCTATAGTTCAAAACCGTGCCTGTCAAGCAGTGTCTTGTTGGAGTGGGGCTGCAGCTCATTGGTGCTTGCGGGGCACTTAACCCCTGTTTATCCTTCTGTATAAATAATTTTATGTTCAGTTTTATCATTGTGGGTCCTTTGATAGGTTGCAATCAGATCCATCTAACTGCTGCGGAAGCCACCTAGTGGTTATATATCTTTAGGGAACGCGGTGTATGGGATTCCAGGTAATGTCTGAAATTCCTGGGGCTTCATTGGGTATTAGCCTTAACCGCAGGTCGTTTACCTTTCCAGCACTGTGTTTAATGCAGCTGATCTTTTTTTACTGCTCGTCTTGGTTGTGGGTTTAAGGAGTGGGCCACCCTGGTGTTCTGGTGGTGCCTCTTTGGAGTGTCCTGTTTGATGGTGTAGTGTTGCTGTGGGTGACCTTTTATGGCGAGGTCAGTCTGCTGTGTGGTTGGTGGTACAGTGTGTCTGTAGGTTGAGTTAGCTCTATTGTGTTGGTATGGTGTGAGAGCTCTGTGGGTCTGGACGCCTCCTGGACCACACTGGTTTTGACCTGGAGTTGCTCCTGGATTGCTTGTACATTCTAACCTAAACCCCACACGGTGTTTATAAAGTATTTGTTACATGTTTTTAATTTTAATGTATTTTTTTGTAATTGATTGAAAAAGTTTATGGAGATTTAATGTCCGAGTTGGTTTATTACTGGCTGGCTCGTGCACTCATTCAGTTGAGTGGCCTAGTGTGGGACCTCCTGGATTCCTCAACCTCGCACGAGGATTAGTTCACACCTAACACCAAATGATAAAACAGCTCGTTCAGTTCCTCTTTAGAACTCTCCGTGTTGGCTGCTGTCAGCTGAGCTACTAGCCTGTCCGGTTTATAGCCCTGCTAAGCTATTAGCCTGCCCCGCCTACAGTGAGTTCATATTCCGTGTTTGAATAACTAGAGCAGATACTCTTATTTCTACAATTTTAAAACTGACGTGTTATAAATCCTTATACGTCATTGAGCCATATATGAACACAGTTCCTGGAATTCTTTTCCATATGGGAATAAAATGAAACAGAAAAAATGAATTATGAAGTAAATATTAAAGACTGAAATGTAACTGAGTAAAAAGTAAATCGACCATGTCTATATAATTGGTAACTGGAGTAGAAGTACAAGTCCATTTAAACCCCACTGACAGTAAAAGTACAAACCCATCAGTCCCGTACTGGAGTTACGTTAAGGAGAGTAACTGGAAACTAGTTCCCAACCTCCGTCACTTGAAACCTCACCCACGATAATAGCGGGACCCGCTGAATCGGAGCCGTTTAACGTAGCGGCTAATATGGAGAACAGGCGCACTCGTTTCCCCGCCTTCAGAGGAGTGATCCGGCCCAGAGCCGCGGAGGGATACAGAACCGCCTCACATTCCAAATCCAGCGCGGAGCGACCGACCAACGGGACATTTTACCTCAGACTGTCGCCCGACCCGCTGCTAATCCAACCGAGCACAAAAGCTAACACTTGGATTCCCGCTCTGATTTCCAGGTTTGGAGTCTCCTATAGATCATTATGATGCTTCAGTAATGTGACTTTATCATTGTATCTTGACAGTATCCCGCTCTATAGGCTACTCTGTAGACTAAAGAGAGTTACCCAGCTAAGAGAACAATGTAACG
>JAMWET010005058.1:42500-44315 GCA_024036415.1 Prochilodus magdalenae | reverse complement strand
AGACCTACTGAACCCTGATTCCCAACATCACCACGGTAACCACCTCACACCAAACCCGCTCTCTCACTCACTCTGTACACACCTCACACCAAACCCTCTCTCCCTCACTCTGTACACACCTCACACCAAACCCTCTCTCCCTCACTCTGTACACACCATCCACACCAAACTCCCTCTCTACCTCACATCTCTACAAGCTACAACAGCCTCACACCAACCCTCTCTCCCTCACTTTCTGTCACACAAAGCACCTCACACCAAACCACCCACTCTCGACTCACTCTGTACCACACCTCACACCGAAACCCTCTCTCCCTCACTCTGTACACCTCATCACACCAAACCCTCTCTTCATCACTCTGTAAACACCTCACACCAAACCCTCTCCCACCTCCCCCCCCCCCCCACTCTGTACACAGCCCTCACCACCCACCCTCTCTCCCTCACTCCTGTTACATTCACCTCACTACCAAAAACCCTCTCACGTCACGCTGTACACACCTCACACCAAACACCTCTCTCCCTCACTCTGTACCACACCGCACACCAAACCCCTCTCTCCCTCACTCTGCTTATACACACCTCAACACCAAACCCTCTCCTCCACTTCCAATCTGTACACACCTCCACACCCAATAACCCTACTCTCCCTCCTACTCGTACACACCTCACACCAAACCCTCTCTCACTCACTCTGTACCACCACCTCACACCAAACCCTCTCTCACCTCACTCTGTACACACCTCACACCAAAACCCTCTCTCACTCACTCTGTACACACCTCACACACAAAACCCCTCTCTCCTCACTCTGCTGTACACACCTCACACCAAACCCGCTCTCACTCACTCTGTCCACACCTCACACCAAACCACCTCTCACTCACATCTGTACAACACCTCACACCAAAACCTGCTTCCCTCACTCTGTACACCACCTCACTAACCCAAACCCGCTCTCCCTCACTCTGTACACACCTCACACCAAACCCTCTCTCACTCACTCTGTACACACCTCACACCAAACTCTCTCTCACTCACTCTGTACACACCTCACACCAAACCCGCTCTCCCTCACTCTGTACACACCTCACACCAAACCCTCTCTCACTCACTCTGTACACACCTCACACCAAACCCTCTCTCCCTCACTCTGTACACACCTCACACCAAACCCGCTCTCACTCACTCTCTACTTTTCTCTCTCTCTCTCCCTCTCTCTCTCTTGCCCTGAGCACATTCCCTCTGCACGTAGTGAGTGTATGTGTGTGTACAAGTTCTAACACTTCACTTAATGCTCATCTCTTCAGATTACACAGCAATCCATCACTGCGTCCACACAAGCCCTACACACGCGCACACACTCTGCTGTGTAAGATCAGGGGGTTGGTTGCGGAGAGGTTCGGGGGTTGGGAGGGTGGAATTAGTGAGTCAGTAAATCAATAAGTTAGTGAGTCAGGAGAGTTAATGAATCAGTGAGTTAGTGAGTCAGGAGAGTTAATAAATCAGTGAGGTAGTGAGTCAGGAGAGTTAATGAATCAGTGAGTTAGTGAGGCAGGAGAGTTAATGAATCAGTGAGTTAGTGTGTCAGGAGAGTTAATGAATCAGTGAGTTAGTGAGTCAGGAGAGTTAATAAATCAGTGAGTTAGTGAGTCAGGAGAGTTAATGAATCAGCGAGTTAGTGAGTCAGGAGAGTTAATAAATCAGTGAGTTAGTGAGTCAGGAGAGTTAATGAATCAGTGAGTTAGTGAGTCAGGAGAGTTAATGAATCAGTGAGTTAGTGAGTCAGGAGAGTTAATGAATCAGTGAGTTAGT
>JAMWET010005058.1:35000-37500 GCA_024036415.1 Prochilodus magdalenae | reverse complement strand
TATACCACAGTACCTACACTTAGAGCTTAGAGTTATACACTCCACCTAATGAGAAACTGTAGAACAGACTCAGTCTATACCACAGTATCTACACTTAGAGCTTAGAGTTATACACTCCACCTAATGAGAAACTATAGAACAGACTTAGTCTATACCACAGTACCTACACTTAGAGCTTAGAGTTATACACTCCACCTAATGAGAAACTGTAGAACAGACTCAGTCTATACCACAGTACCTACATTTAGAGCTTAGAGTTATACACTCCACCTAATGAGAGACTGTAGATCAGACTCAGTCTATACCACAGTACCTACACTTAGAGCTTAGAGTTATACACTCGACCTAATGAGAGACTGTAGATCAGACTCAGTCTATACCACAGTACCTACATTTAGAGCTTAGAGTTATACACTCCACCTAATGAGAGACTGTAGATCAGACTCAGTCTATACCACAGTACCTACACTTAGAGCTTAGAGTTATACACTCGACCTAATAAGAGACTGTAGATCAGACTCAGTCTATACCACAGTACCTACATTTAGAGCTTAGAGTTATACACTCCACCTAACGAGAAACTGTAGAACAGACTCAGTCTATACCACAATACCTACATTTAGAGCTTAGAGTTATACACTCCACCTAATGAGAACCTGTAGAATAGACTCAGTCTATACCACAGTACCTACACTTAGAGCTTAGAGTTATACACTCGACCTAACAAGAAACTGTAGATCAGACTCAGTCTATACCACACTACCTACACTTAGAGCTTAGAGTTATACACTCGACCTAATGAGAAACTGTAGAACAGACTCAGTCTATACCACAGTACCTATATTTAGAGCTTAGAGTTATACACTCGACCTAACAAGAAACTGTAGATCAGACTCAGTCTATACCACACTACCTACACTTAGAGCTTAGAGTTATACACTCGACCTAATGAGAAACTGTAGATCAGACTCAGTCTATACCACACTACCTACACTTAGAGCTTAGAGTTATACACTCCACCTAATGAGAAACTGTAGAACAGACTCAGTCTATACCACAGTACCTACATTTAGAGCTTAGAGTTATACACTCCACCTAATGAGAAACTGTAGAACAGACTCAGTCTATACCACAGTACCTACATTTAGAGCTTAGAGTTATACACTCGACCTAACAAGAAACTGTAGATCAGACTCAGTCTATACCACACTACCTACACTTAGAGATTAGAGTTATACACTCGACCTAATGAGAAACTGTAGATCAGACTCAGTCTATACCACACTACCTACACTTAGAGATTAGAGTTATACACTCGACCTAATGAGAAACTGTAGAACAGACTCAGTCTATACCACAGTACCTACATTTAGAGCTTAGAGTTATACACTCCACCTAATGAGAACTGTAGAACAGACTCAGTCTATACCACAGTACCTACATTTAGAGCTTAGAGTTATACACTCCACCTAATGAGAAACTGTAGAACAGACTCAGTCTATACCACAGTACCTACACTTAGAGCTTAGAGTTATACACTCGACCTAATGAGAAACTGTAGATCAGACTCAGTCTATACCACACTACCTACACTTAGAGCTTAGAGTTATACACTCGACCTAATGAGAAACTGTAGAACAGACTCAGTCTATACCACAGTACCTACATTTAGAGCTTAGAGTTATACACTCCACCTAATGAGAACCTGTAGATCAGACTCAATCTATACCACAGTACCTACATTTAGAGCTTAGAGTTATACACTCGACCTAATGAGAAACTGTAGAACAGACTCAGTCTATACCACAGTACCTACATTTAGAGCTTAGAGTTATACACTCGACACAGCTTGACTGAGATCAGAGCAGTGCTATGTCGGTGACCCTCCTGGTCTGAGTGTGCGGTGTTTGTTGTGCTTCAGGCTGCTTGTTTGTTTAATGATCTGTCCAGGGAGTGAAGAGTTAAACAGTGAAAGTTAATGATGCAGAGAGAGACTGTGTGTGTGGTGGAGCTTATGTTGATTGACAGGTGGGCGGGTCCCCAGGGGAACACATTCCTGCTCCCAGTGACCCACACACAGCCTACAGCAGAGTTACACCAGGACACGTTACCCCCACGTTAGAGTGGTAGTCTGAATCAGCTCCTGTGGTCTGCACTGCAGCTGCGGGGCTAAAGCAGCTACCAAGCACTAGAAGCTTATACCCCACCAATCAGCGTGCGGATCCACCTCAAACTGGGTTCCACACTCGACCGCACACGTGAGGTAATCAAGGTCTTATCTCTGTACCTGACTGACCCAACATCCACCATTACAGACCTCCAGCGAGCAGTGGTGTCCTCCATGAGTCCTCCTGTTAGTGCAGCACCATTGGCAGACGGCTGCACCACGCAGGACTACACCCACACAGACCGTTACCACGACTACCCTTAACACCACGTCACCGTCACCAAAGACTGCAGTGGTGTCGTACCAGACTGTCATGGAGTGACTCAGAATGGC
>JAMWET010005058.1:27500-30000 GCA_024036415.1 Prochilodus magdalenae | reverse complement strand
GAGAAAGAAAACGAGAGAGGAGAGAGAGAGGAGTGATAGAGAGGAGAGAGAGAGGGTTTGTGTGAGAGAGAGAGGAGTGATAGAGACGAGAGAGAGTGAAGAAAGAAAGAAATAGAGAGAGAGAGAGAGAGAGACAGAGAGGGTGTGAGTGAGAGAGAGAGAGAGAGAGAGAGGGTGTGAGTGTGAGAGAGAGAGAGAGAGAGAGAGAGAGGGTGTGAGTGTGAGAGAGAGAGAGAGAGAGAGAGAGAGAGAGAGAGAGAGAGAGGGTGTGAGTGTGAGAGAGAGAGAGAGAGAGAGAGAGGGTGTGAGTGTGTGAGAGAGAGAGAGAGAGAGAGAGAGAGAGAGAGAGGGTGTGAGTGTGAGAGAGAGAGAGAGAGAGAGAGAGAGAGAGTGTGAGTGTGAGAGAGAGAGAGAGAGAGAGAGGGTGTGAGTGTGAGAGAGAGAGAGAGAGAGAGAGAGAGAGAGAGAGAGAGAGAGGGTGTGAGTGTGAGAGAGAGAGAGAGAGGGTGTGAGTGTGAGAGTGAGAGAGAGAGAGAGAGAGAGGGTGTGAGTGTGAGTGTGAGAGAGAGAGAGAGAGGGTGTGAGTGTGAGAGAGAGAGAGAGAGAGAGGGTGTGAGTGTGTGTGAGAGAGAGAGAGAGAGAGAGAGAGAGTGTGTGAGTGAGTGTGAGAGAGAGAGAGAGAGTGTGAGTGAGTGTGAGAGAGAGAGAGAGAGAGAGAGAGGGTGTGAGTGTGAGAGAGAGAGAGAGAGAGAGAGAGAGAGAGAGAGAGAGAGAGAGAGAGGGTATGAGTGTGAGTGTGAGACGCTGGGTCAGTCAGGTACAGAGATAAGCCCCGTCTTGCTGATTAGAGGTTTAGAGGCTTTGGCAGTTTCAGGTATACACCGGGTCACATTATTATGACCACCAGCTAATATCCAGAGGAACCGCCGTGTGGGGCAGGGACAGCAGCTAGACGGGCCGGGAGGGACTAGCTTGCTGTTAGCATGTAGCAGTATTACCTAACGCCCTGTAACCAGCCCTTTGTCCCATAGAGCACCAAAGAGTTCTCCGTGTCTAGAACACGCACATCAGACATCAGGCAGCGTATTCAGAACCACCTCATGTAGGAACGCCCTGTGAGGGAGGTTCTAGAGATCTGGCCTGGTTCCATTCACCACCACTGAATGACTAAGCCACTCTGAATGACTTTGTTTACATGGTGATACTTTAATTATGTAGAAATTCCATAAACCTAAATCCCTTTAGGAGCCCGTGCAGCGCTAATGCTAACCAGCTAATGACCGTTTGCCCATCAGACACTACACAAGGTTCACTATGCAGTTCTCTAAACGTGAAGATGGCCTGATGGCCGGAGGAACATGCTGAGTAATCCTGGGTAACGTGTCTAAAACCTCCATCCTAATCTGAAATTACAATCCCAGGAAAGCAGACGGTTCAGCCTCTAGGAAACTCTGCGGTGGAACGTTCCCTGCTGCACTGTGATTAACTAAGGCTGAAAATTAGCACCTCTGTGGAACTTTGATCTGGGAATGAATGCAGAGCTTTTCATGCAGACAGAAGGCAAGCCATCAAAACAAACAGGGCCGTTAGGAGTCGCGGTTATCGCCCGCGGTAACGCAGGCAGTCATTTGGTATGAAGTGTTGGACTCGTAGCTCACTGAAACAAACAGGAGGTGCTTTAACTGGACTCGAACCCGCCCAGAACCGAAACCGGTTCTAAATCTATTACTTAACAAACCAAACCACCAGAGTTAGGGTCCGGACAGAAGAGGGCACTCCCGAGGGAGTCCAAAACGAAAGAGCTCCTGCTTTAACAACAACCAATCAGCTCTCAGTGGCAGGAAATGCTAACCAATCAGTGCTCAGTAGCAGTAATGCTAACCAATCAGTGCTCAGAAGCAGTAATGCTAACCAATCAGTGCTCAGAAGCAGTAATGCTAACCAGTCCCAGTCGGTGTACTACAGCAATCAAGTGCTGCTAACCATGCTCAGTGCCTAAGCAGCAGTGCTAACCAGTCAGGTAATGGCTAACCCGTGCCCCAGTAGCAGGAAATGCTAAACCAATACGCTTCTCGGAGGCAGTTAACCAGCAACCAACCAAGCAGCAGTGCTAACCAGTCAGTGCTCAGTAGCAGTGCTAACCAGTCAATGCTCAGTGGCAGTAATGCTAACCAGTCAGTGCTCAGTAGCAGTAGTGCTAACAAGTCAGTGCTCAGTAGCAGTTACACCCAGCAATCAACCCTCAGTAGCAGCAGTGCTAACCAGTCAGTGCTCAGTAGCAGTAGTGCTAACCAGTCAGTGCTCAGTAGCAGTAGTGCTAACCAGTCAGTGCTCAGTAGCAGTAGTGCTAACCAGTCAGTGCTCAGTAGCAGTAGTGCTAACCAGTCTGTGCTCAGTAGCAGTAGTGATAACCAGTCAGTGCTCAGTAGCAGTAGTGTTAACCAGTCAGTGCTCAGTAGCAGTAGTGATAACCAGTCAGTGCTTAGTAGCAGTAGTGTTA
>JAMWET010005058.1:15000-17500 GCA_024036415.1 Prochilodus magdalenae | reverse complement strand
AGGCCTCTCGTTTGGCTTCGCTCTCTGTCTCAGGCCGTGACTATAAATCAATACGTGGCTTACCGAAGCTGATCAGGCAGATGCTTTCAGCTCGGCTGGCTGCAGTTCAGCAACATTCAGCCTCATCACTGTATGATGGAGCACTGCTGTCTGTCCATCGGTATATCATCTCCGTCCAAACACAAACAAGTATCTCCAAAATGGCAACTTTACAGGAGAGGCCAAAAACCCACTTCAGTTCTAATGCATGTCAATGGAACCAGACGTCTTTCCAAGCAGCTTTGAGCCATTTCTGTTGGTCCATTCATCACGAAATTCTCACACAGTGTAGACCACAGCTCATATGATCAAATGATGCATAAAAAAAAAATCAACAAAAAATCAACAAAAATGGAGAGAGAGGGTTTTTTTGGACAGTGGAACCACATGGACATCGTGAGGCAGTTTTATGGACATCAGTTAAAAGGACAGTGTTTCTAATAAAGTGGCCAGTGAGTGGAAGCCCAGGGTAGGTGTTTCTAATAAAGTGGCCAGTGAGTGGAAGCAGAAGGTAGGTGTTTCTAATAAAGTGGCCAGTGAGTGGAAGCAGAAGGTAGGTGTTTCTAATAAAGTGGCCAGTGAGTGGAAGCCCAGGGTAGGTGTTTCTAATAAAGTGGCCAGTGAGTGGAAGCACAGGGTAGGTGTTTCTAATAAAGTGGCCAGTGAGTGGAAGCACAGGGTAGGTGTTTCTAATAAAGTGGCCAGTGAGTGGAAGCACAGGGTAGGTGTTTCTAATAAAGTGGCCAGTGAGTGGAAGCAGAAGGTGGGTGTTTCTAATAAAGTGGCCAGTGAGTGGAAGCAGAAGGTGGGTGTTTCTAATAAAGTGGCCAGTGAGTGGAGGTACAGGGTAGGTGTTTCTAATAAAGTGGCAAGTGAGTGGAAGCAGAAGGTGGGTGTTTCTAATAAAGTGGCCAGTGAGTGGAAGCAGAAGGTGGGTGTTTCTAATAAAGTGGCCAGTGAGTGGAAGCAGAAGGTGGGTGTTTCTAATAAAGTGGCCAGTGAGTGGAGGTACAGGGTAGGTGTTTCTAATAAAGTGGCCAGTGAGTGGAAGTATAGGGGAGGTGTTTCTAATAAAGTGGCCAGTGAGTGGAAGCAGAAGGTGGGTGTTTCTAATAAAGTGGCCAGTGAGTGGAAGCAGAAGGTGGGTGTTTCTAATAAAGTGGCCAGTGAGTGGAAGCACAGGGTAGGTGTTTCTAATAAAGTGGCCAGTGAGTGGAAGTATAGGGGAGGTGTTTCTAATAAAGTGGCCAGTGAGTGGAAGCAGAAGGTGGGTGTTTCTAATAAAGTGGCCAGTGAGTGGAAGCAGAAGGTGGGTGTTTCTAATAAAGTGGCCAGTGAGTGGAAGCACAAGGGTGGGTGTTTCTAATAAAGTGGCCAGTGAGTGGAAGCACAGGGTAGGTGTTTCTAATAAAGTGGCCAGTGAGTGGAAGTACAAGGTGGGTGTTTCTAATAAAGTGGCCAGTGAGTGGAAGTACAAGGTAGGTGTTTCTAATAAAGTGGCCAGTGGGTGGAAGTATAGGGGAGGGGTTTCTAATAAAGTGGCCAGTTATATAACCAGTACAGGTGTTCAGTAAGTGTAAGAATTAGAATTCAGATGTCAGTGAGTGTGTGCGGAAGCTCTCTCTCTCTCTCTGTCTCCCTGTCTCTCCCTCTCTTTCTCCCTCCCTCTCTCTGTCTCCCTCTCTTTCTCCCTCCCTCTCTCTCCCTCCCTTTCTCCCTCCCTCTCTCTCCCTCCCTCTCTTTCTCTCTCTCTCTCATTCTCTCTCTCTGGATGGATGGCAGTGCTGCTCCTGCTCTGCCGGTCGTGCATTCCTGCAGCGAGGCGTGTTCTCGCTGTTTAGACCTGTCCCCCGAGTTTCCCGCCACTCCCAGTGCAGTAGCTTCATTTCAGCCTAATGAAACTGGTTTGTTTATTTTTCCAGGGAATCTCACTCGCAGGTCTTTTCCTGCTCAGCCAACAGGGTTTAGTAATGAAGTGCCGTGACGAGTGACAGATGCCGGTGTTCAGGTTTAAGCAGGTTCACACGACACTGATGGCAGAAAATGCTTGTTGATAGCCGGTTGCTAAGGTGTTGCTAAAAATGAATAGGAGTCTATGGGAGGAACGAGGGATGAATAAACGACACATAGAGCAGTGTGGGTCAGTGTGGCTGTGGGTTAGGGTTTGGGGACCTGTCCAGAGTGAGTACATGCAGTGTGGTGGCTGGAGGTTACGGAGACAGTGGGGTTTGGGTGGGGCCTGAAATGAATGGGTGTCTATGGGAGAAACGAGGTTGCACACAGGTTCTAACTGGTTCTGGCTGTGTACCCGCTCAGGTTTGATCCAGCGGGACGACTCCTCTCTGGAAATGGAGATTGGAGAGCGGCGGAGGAGCCGGCGGGGGGATTTCGCCCTCAGTGACGTGTTCTATTTCAGTCGGAAGGGCATCGAGAGCATTGTGGAGGACGAGGTCACCCAGAG
>JAMWET010005058.1:0-10000 GCA_024036415.1 Prochilodus magdalenae | reverse complement strand
AGACTTTTATCTGATCTCAGCCTGATCCCTCTCTCCTGCCCTCCACAGACTGAGGGATCACGTGAACGACAAGAAGAAACTGCCCATCCTTATATTCCCCGAGGGTAAGAGCCTTAATGCCTAAAACACTCGTCCGCACACTCCGGACGGAGCAGCTGTACAGTATCACATACAGACCGCTTTATCATTAGACCGATATCCAAACTCATATATAACATTTACCAGCCATTTCCATTCAGCGCTTACAGACTCCAACGCTAACGCCAGACGGGCTAGCTGTCCTCCTGAATGGTCTGTAAACACTCCCGTCCTCTGTTCTCTCATTCTCTTCTACTTCACACAGGAACCTGCATCAACAACACCTCCGTCATGATGTTCAAAAAGGGAAGTTTTGAAATCGGAGGCACTATTTACCCCGTCGCTATAAAGGTATAAACCTCCTCCGCCACTCTGCACAGCAACAGGGGCCATAAAACGAACAACTGAGCCATAAACGTTACACCACTCGGCCTTCAAACCTTGTTTTCCAGCATCAGAGTCGAAAGTTAGAAAAAAAATAGACTCAGAACATGAACCTCCGGGAGAGGAGCTGATCGGACTGTGGTGGAGTACAGAGGGTAATGATTAAAACCCCTCAGATAAAATAATCTGGCTTTTTAATAATCTTAGAATACTTTTACTGAACATCCTAAAGGTCATTATTACCGAATACACGTGTGAACTTGACGATTTGAGAACGTTAGAATGATGATGATCAAGTAATTTATCAGGTGTGAACGCTGAGGAACGTTTGGGGTTGCCCAACAGCAAGCAGATCTTAGTCATTCATTTAAAACTGTATATTAGAATTATATTTTAGAATAGACCTGAAAGACATCAAACCCACCAATCCCAGACCTGAAAGACATCAAACCCACCAATCCCAGACCTCAAAGACATCAAACCCACCAATCCCAGACCTGAAAGACATCAAACCCACGAATCCCAGACCTCATAGACATCAAACCCACCAATCCCAGACCTCATAGACATCAAACCCACCAATCACAGACCTGAAAGACATCAAACCCACCAATACCAGAGCTCCAAGACACTTAACCCACCAATCCCAGACCTCAAAGACATCAAACCCACCAATCCCAGACCTCAAAGACATCAAACCCACCAATCCCAGACCTCAAAGACATCAAACCCACCAATCCCAGACCTCAAAGACATCAAACCCACCAATCCCAGACCTCAAAAGACATTAAACCCACCAATCCCAGACCTCACAGACATCAAACCCACCAATACCAGAGCTCCAAGACACTTAACCCACCAATCCCAGACCTCAAAGACATCAAACCCACCAATCCCAGACCTCAAAGACATCAAACCCACCAATCCCAGACCTCAAAGACATCAAACCCACCCCGACCCAACCTTCAAAAGACATCAAACCCACCAATCCCAGACCTCAAAGACATCAAACCCACCAATCACAGACCTGAAAGACGTCAAACCCACCAATCCCAGACCTCAAAGACATCAAACCCACCAATCCCAGACCTCAAAGACATCAAACCCTCCCAGACCTGAAAGACATCAAACCCACCAATCCCAGACCTCAAAGACATCAAACCCACCAATCCCAGACCTCAAAGACATCAAAACCACCAATCCCAGACCTGAAAGACATCAAACCCACCAATCCCAGACCTGAAAGACATCAAACCCACCAATCCCAGACCTCAAAGACGTCAAACCTACCAATCACAGAGCTCCAAGACACTTAACCCACCAATCCCAGACCTCAAAGACATCATATTTTAGAATATTAGATTTTTACATTTTATATTGTTTCAGGAGCAATAGTGTTAGTATGGCTAGGCACGTAGTGCTGGATAACTAGACATGTAGCTGGTACATGGAAAGCTTGTGGAACAGAAGTCTAGCAGAATGTCACGAGAGCTTTCATAAGCTACAAAGTTTTATTTTCACATTTTCAGCTGAATTTTCGGTTAATTCCTTCGTTAGCTTTGGAGCCGTGGGTGCCAGAAGGGTCAACATGTGCAGATTTCTATTGTTTGTGACCGAAACAGTCAGTGACCTTTTTGTTTTGGTCTGAAACGTATGTGGAAAATGTTGATTCCTGTAACTGCAGTGAAAGACAACCAACCAAATTCAATGCCAGTGGCAATTACAGGGGCCCAAGCACCCTGCACGTTAAGGACCTAACATAACAGCCAACATTTATATATACCATGTGACCCCTGGTTCCTCAGCCGTTACTAGTTACGCCGTATTTTCTGAACAGGTTTAATTAACGTTTATGTTAGCGTCAGTGCAAATGGTGCTTTAATGTGGGAGCAGCTCAGCCTGTGGGCTGTAATGTGCTAATGTTGAGCTCATCTGTGTCCTGCAGTACGACCCTCAGTTTGGTGACGCCTTCTGGAACAGTGCAAAGTATAGCATGGTCAGTTACCTGCTGAGGATGATGACCAGCTGGGCGATCGTCTGCAACGTCTGGTACTTGCCCCCCATGACCCAAAAGGTGAGAAACGATCACAGTAAAGCATCAGTTCAGCTACAAATCAAATTTATCCCCGGCCATAGACAAAGCACATCCGCCAGAACTTCAGCTTGCTTCTTTAGCCTAGCACTGCAGCTAAGAGGCTAATGGAGCTAACAAGTAATGGTAGCTTATACCCCAGCTATTAGCATGGTGATAACTACATGCCTGAATGGTCACATGCTCGCCACAAATCACGTAAATATTCAGTCATCTGGCTAAATAAAAGTCTCGAGGCGTGATTTCTTTATTTCCATAGATAGCATTGTGTCATACCGTTTCATAAACTGGTTCCATAAACCGCTACTCGTCAGCTACAACAGCTCAAGAGCTAGCTCAGGAGCTAAACCTTCAGACACCAGACAAGACTTAGCTGACTTCATGTGGTTAAGGGTTTACTGAGCGGTCGCTTGAGAAACGTTTGTGTCATTGTTGCGCAGTGACGGTGACACACACGCGTTACGCAGTGCTTGACTCATTTCCTGTCCGTACAGGAAGGAGAGGACGCAGTGCAGTTTGCTAACAGAGTGAAGGCAGCTATCGCACAACAGGGGGGACTGGTGGACCTCTCCTGGTGGGCAATTCTCTCTTTCATATCATCTTAGGAAATAGAATAGAATAGAATAGAAGTTTATAGGCATGTAGATATTTAATAATAATAAGTTATGTTGATATAAGTTATGTTTGTAGTGTTATGAGTTTCATGCTCAATGTAAAAAATAGAATAGAAATAATATGTATGATGTATACCATATATATATATATATACACATGATAATGAGAACAAAACCACAGACATGCCATGTAACATATCTGTGTGTATGTGTAGGGATGGTGCTCTGAAGAGAGATAAGGTGAAGGACACTTTCAAACAAGAGCAGCAGAAGAAGTACAGCTCCATGGTGGTCGGAGACGACACTAATGAATGAACTGGAAAACCCACCAATCCCAGACCTCAAAGACATCAAACCCACCAATCCTAGACATCAAAGACATCAAACCCACCAATCCCAGACCTCAAGGACATCAATACCACCAATCACAGGCCTCAAAGACATCAAACCTACCAATCACAGACCTCAAGGACATCAATACCACCAATCACAGGCCTCAAAGACATCAAACCTACCAATCCTAGACATCAAAGACATCAAACCCATCAATCCCAACCTCAAAGACATCAAACCCACCAATCCCAGACCTCGAAGACATCAAACCCACCAATCACAGACCTGAAAGACATCAAACCCACCAATCCCAGACCTCGAAGACATCAAACCCACCAATCCCAGACCTCGAAGACATCAAACCCACCAATCCCAGGCCTCAAAGACACCAAACCCACCAATCCCAGACCTCAAAGACACCAAACCCACCAATCCCAGGCCTCAAAGACACCAATCCCACCAATCCCAGCCCTCAAAGACACCAAACCCACCAATGACAGAGCTCCAAGACACTTAAAACACCAATCCCAGACCTCAAAGACACCAAACACACCAATCCCAGACCTCTGAGACACCAAATCCACCAATCACAGAGCTCTAAGACATTGAACCCACCAAACCTCCAAGACACTTAGCTCACCAATCACAGAGCTCTAAGAGGCCAAACCCACCAATCCCCGACTCCTGAGACAGTAAATCCTCCAGTTGTTTTGTTGTAAATGTAAAAGGCCTGGAGAAGAGCAAACTCCCGGGTCTCAGAGCCGACAGATGGAGCTCGTGTAGAAGCTGTACGCTGGACGTTTTGTGAATCGCTTGTGTTGGTTAGGTTGTAAAATATGAAAGGGGAACTTTGCACTGTTTTTATCTGAGGACAGAAAATCAGTGTTCCAGTGTTAACGTGCTGTTTACTTTCTCACAAATTCATTTCTGACGAATGAAAACGTGTCCTCTTCAGTCACACTAATAAAGCATCTGAGCCTGAGGAGTCTGCGGATGGTCCGAGCGAGACCTTGGAACTTGTTATTAATAATTATTTATTTATTGCGTTATTAGGAAATGCCAGACGCCCTTTACACCGCTGCCACACCACTCCGTTACATCTCAGCCTCTGAATCTCCCCTCCGTAACCAATTTAACACGTGGAGAGAGCAGTGTGCTAATCCAGGCCTGCCTGTGGATGTTGAACCCTGCTTCCCAAATGGTTCTCAGCAGGTTCACAGTAAACACACAGACGGTAAAATCCTCCGCCTGGTACAGACTGTGTGCTGTGTCTGGGGGTCTCAGCTGGAGCCCAATCAGACTTTATGAGTCTGTGTGTTTTATGGTGCCCATTGATCTCCAGTCTGATTCACTTCCTCTGTGAGAGAACAGGCCTGCAGAGAAGCACTGGAGCTGCTCTACATCCACATCGTCTTTAATCCCACAGTCGCGTACTTGAACAGAGAACATGCTCAGTAACTTACCCAAGACATGATATAAGGCATAGCAGCGTCGCCCTCTGGTGGGAGAATCTGGTAATGCTGACATGCTGTTTGCGCGCAGGTCGACAGTAAACTGAGGGTTTTATGGACCAGTTCTACCGCACACGTTGCCGTGTCAACGCTTATCCAGTATATCTGACAGCATATCAACGATTTAGGTGGATAAATGACCTTAAAAATACAGTGTTTACGAGGTCTCTCAAAACGGACTACAAGTACGTCGCGCTGATGATGTCACTACCGCAGCTCCCGCTACGCGGCGCCGGCACTGAGTTATGGGATTTGTAGTTCAGTTGTAGTTGACTCGCTGTAGTTATGTTTCTCAGCACCGTTTTCCGCTATTAAACTTTATTAATATCTGTTGTCTTTATATTATCATAAAACAGCCGTTTACCAAAAGTTAAAGTGGTTTTTAATCAGATGTAGGAAAAAAAAATATGGCATAAAAAATACATGTGTGGGGTGCAACCAGCAGAGGGCGGAGTTGGATTTTCCCTCTGTAGATGTGTGTGTGTGTATATATATATATATATATATATATATATATATATATATATATATATATATATATATATATATATGTATATACATATAATCTCACTGTAGATGACCCATACAAACACTGAATATGAACGGGTACATCAGGAAATGGCACACAAGGAAAACACAAATCAGATCCACCCATCAGTGGACACCTGAAAGGACAGTGTCAGAGACGGCACTGATACCAGATCCCAGGGATCTCTACGGGACTTAGATGTTCAGGTCAGGATGTAGTGAGCTAGTAATCAGACCCTGTAACAGATCTATCCTGAAACAGCACAATGAAACATTATTATCATTATTATTATTATTATTATTATTATTATTATTATTATTATTATTATTATGACTGTTATTCGATCTATTAGATCTCATGTGGAACATTTTCCCTGTGTGTGATTTTCCCCTGATGTCCTCGTACTACACCAGTGGGTTTATGTACTAACTACACAAGGCCCTGCGTTATGAATTACACCGGCTGACCCACATCTTTGAGACTGGTATATGTAAATGAGCTCTGCTCTGATTGTCTGTTCCTTATTCAAAAAGCAGTCCAGAGCTCAAACCAAGACTTGGCATAGCTTCATAGCGAATGGGCGGGGTTTCACTGCAGTATGAATGTATTGGATGTATATGTAGGAAACAGCCAATTAGCTTGCTTGTTTTACCACTAGCAGAACAGGCTGGACTATATTGTGGCCCTCACTCTGGAAGCCCCCTGGTTGTGGAGGTCCATCCCAGCGTAGGGGCCAGAACCAGCCGAGCTGAAATCAGCTTTATGTGCACCACTGAGCCCAACACTTGTTAGACTGTCGGTGTGGAGTATCTATCTCTCCTGGTCCAGAAAGAGAGGAGTCCGGATGAATGAATGATGGAAGGAGCATTTCCTCCTATCTAGTTCAACAGGTTCCCGTGTGGGGCCTGGAGGAGAAGCCTGCCTTCTCTGGTAATGGTGTACGTGTTACAGCACGGTGCATGTGGACGACTTTTTTGGGGGCGCCTGTTTGAGCTGTCCATCATTAGCGTCTCCTCTTCCGTCCTCACTCTGTCGTCTCTGCTCTGGTTTCTCCTTCTGCACACCTGGAATACAGAGGATTAACTACTACAGCGGTCCCGACAGCAATCCGTCACCAGAAATTCACTCGTCTGATTTGGTGTACTCTCTATGGTCCCACACTGGAGCTAAGAGGCTAACACAGTGCAAGCAATGGAAGATAGTTCCCTGCCAATTAGCATGGTGCTAATAAAATTTTTAGAGCATCACACACTCGCCTGAAACTGTGTGGAGATGTTCAGTAATCTGTAATAGACCTGAAGAAGTAGTTTCTGACACTGTATGACCCGCTGTTACCTATAAGCATGGACTAAAGTATGTTAGCATGGCTAAAAACATTAGCACACTAGCCATCTTGAAGGCTGCCCATGTAATATGATATAATCAGTAAGGATACTATAATAACATATCATACCCAGCTCTACAAGATTACTAAACAACTCCACTCAGGTTAAAGTCAGCCGGGCAGTTAGCACAGTGCTAGCAAGATGGGATAATCCTTGTTAGCTACTTTAGCCGTGTGCTAGGAAGCAAACTGACACCATCGCCTTGGCTAATTGATGGCGTTTGGAGTGAAGGAGGGGGTGGAGGTGTACATCTGATTCTTGGTCACTTGAGCAAACAGCCTTGATGTACCTACCATTTGAGGGTACGTCTTCGCCTGCACCAGGAGTACACTGTGCCTGTGCAACAGGACAAAGGTCAACAAACCACAGGCGGACAATGGCCATCCATTTGGTCCTCTACAGCCAACAGTTTGAGTGATTACTGTAACATATGGGGGAGATGTACCTCCAAAGTGTTCTCCAGGAGGATCCGTTTTTCCAGAGGAAGGGTTCCTAAGTACCTGTGGATAGGAATCCACAGTACGTCAGTTTCCCAGGTTCCCCGGATTAGCCCTAAAGCCACACATACAGGCCTTAAACAGTAGTTCATGACTAGTTTTAAACCAGGCCTGACAAATAACCCAACCCAAATTAAACTTGTTGGGAATAATCCCACAATAGAGTTCTGGGCATGACAGATTAGGTAGGTTAGGGTGTATGCACCATACCTGATCCAGGTAATCAATATTGTTTTGCTTGTCAAGATAATCTAATCTAATCTAGACATATTTTCTTAATCCATGTTAATTCCAGTGAAGCTAATCCAGCCAATGAATATCTGTTTCTAGTCAAACTACTCCAGCTAATCAATATACTCCACAGATAATCCAGTTAGTCAAGATGCTGGTCAAAGGGCTAGTTAAAGCTGATTGGTCTCTTGCTAGTCATGCTAATCTAACTATACATCAAGTCAAAGCTATCCCTCTATCTGTATCCTATGCCTGTCAAGCAAATTCAACTGATCAGTATTTCCGAAGGCTTCCACTAGCTGCGTCTAGGCAGGAACTGCACACAGGAATGTAGATCTCTGGGGAAAGGCCTGGTCTAAATACAGTTAGGGCTTTATATGGTCACTGTATAAGTCTGTTCTAAGCTAACACAGAAAAACTGATATAGCTGTTCGGGCATGGCTCTCCAAACCCACTATTTTTAGGAGGGACTAGATACTCACATCTTTAAATAAGAGCCCTGGGTCCTGTCCTCGGCCCCCGACCTCCCAGCAGCACCAGAGGAAATAGGCATTTCAGAAACTGCATAGCACTGGAACACTGGAACAAAGCACGCTAACTCGTTTCACATCACGTCCAGCCAGCCCTGAGAGAGCAGGCTCGGCTCCAGCATTTCCCTTCTAAATCAGTCACAGCTTCCAGTCAGCTGGAGAGCGTGCTGCTGAGCCCGGTGCCAGACGGGTGTTTGTTGTCATCTCCATAGCAACACAGGGCCCTATTATGAACATCCTTCTCACTCAGTGCTAGCAAACATTTAGGGTGTTGGAGCTACGTTGTTATCAGCAACATACGTGCTGAGTGTAATGGGCCCATGATTATTACAGCATGTACATGGCAACGCTACCAGGACATCAGACTTTACTGCTAGTAGCTCTGTCTCTAAATCAGACTGTACTGCTAATAGCTCTGTCTCTAAATCAGACTTTACTGCTAGTAGCTCTGTCTCTAAATCAGACTGTACTGCTAGTAGCTCTGTCTCTAAATCAGACTGTACTGCTAGTAGCTCTGTCACTAAATCAGACTGTACTGCTAGTAGCTCTGTCTCTAAATCAGACTGTACTGCTAGTAGCTCTGTCTCTAAATCAGACTTTACTGCTAGTAGCTCTGTCACTAAATCAGACTTTACTGCTAGTAACTCTGTCACTAAATCAGACTGTGCTTCTAGTAGCTCTGTCACTAAATCAGACTGTACTGCTAGTAGCTCTGTCAGTAAATCAGATTGTACTGCCAGTAGCTCTCTCACTAAATCAGACTTTACTGCTAGCAACTCTGTCACTAAATCAGACTGTACTGCTAGTAACTCTCTCACTAAATCAGACTGTACTGCTAGTAACTCTGTCCCTAATCAGATTGTACTGCTAGTAACTCTGTCAGTAAATTAAACTGTACTGCCAGTAACTCTGTCAGTAAATCAGACTGTACTGCTAGTAGCAGTGTCAATAAATCAGACTTTACTGCTAGTAACTCTGTCAGTAAATCAGACTTTACTGCTAGTAACTCTGTCAGTAAATCAGACTGTACTGCTAGTAACTGTGCCAGTAAATCAGACTGTACTGCTAGTAACTCTGTCAGTAAATCAGACTGTTTTGTTAGTAACCATGTCAAAGTACTTTCACAGCTAATAACAATGCAGAGCTGAATTACTGACACTCCTACTAACAGTACAGAGCTAAATTACTGACACAGCTACTAACAACACAGAGCTGAATTACTGACACACTAACAATACAGAGCTGAATTACTGACACAGCTAGTAACAGAGCTGGATTACTGACGCAGCTAATAACAATACAGAGCTGAATTACTGACACGGCTACTAACAATACAGAGCTGAATTACTGACAGATCTAATAACAATACAGAGCTGAATTACTGCTGCAGCTAATAATACAGAGCTGAATTACTGACACTGCTACTAACAGTACAGAGCTGAATTACTGACACTGCTACTAACAATACTGAGCTGAATTACTGACACAGCTAATAACAATACAGCTCTGTGTTGTTATTAGATCTGTCAATAATTCAGCTCTGTGTTAGTAGCTGTGTCAGTAATTCAGCTCTGTGTTAGTAGCTGTGTCAGTAATTCAGCTCTGTGTTAGTAGCAGTGTCAGTAATTCAGCTCTGTGTTAGTAGCTGTGTCAGTAATTCAGCTCTGTGTTAGTAGCTGTGTCAGTAATTCAGCTCTGTGCTAGTAGCAGTGTCAGTAATTCAGCTCTGTGTTGTTAGTAGCAGTGTCAGTAATTCAGCTCTGTATTGTTATTAGCTGTGTCAGTAAATTAGCTCTGTATTGTTATTAGCTGTGTC
>JAMWET010005057.1:45000-58194 GCA_024036415.1 Prochilodus magdalenae | reverse complement strand
GGGAGTGCTGCTGGCAGGCACGGCGGCTGTGGGTGAGCACGTAGGTGATGTCGTGTTTGGTATGTGTGATTGTCCTCTATCTCGGAAACTGTCGCTGTCACTCACACCGGTGGACATCTTAATACACACACTCGTGCACAGAAGTGTGTTCTGATCAAGCTGCCTGTGTCCCCGTATGAACGTACAGTCGTCCTCAAAAGAATTTTAGAAGTGTGGAGTTGCAATGCCGGATGGAAGATGAAGGTTCCCAGGAACAGTAAATGTTACAACCCACACTCCAGTCGATACCCAAGTGTTCCCAGTACAACCCAAACCTCTCCCACTACAACCCAAATCCCACCCAGTACAACCCAAAATCTCCCAGTACCTCCCAAATCCCCTACAAGTACCCAAAAAAAAAACCACACTTCTCCAGTACCTCTCCAACCCACAGGTCACAACCACACACTGTTCTCCCGTAGTCTCCCGAAACTCCTACCAGTACAACCCACACTTCTCCCAGGGTGGGCGAGGCCTCCCAACCCTACAGTACAACCACACATTCTTCCGTAGTACATACCCCCACTTTCTTCCAGTCCCGATCCAAACTGTATCCCATTACACCAAACTATCTCTCCTGGGTGTACCATGAACCCACACGTACAACCCCTGAGCTGTCCCTCCCAGTACCTCCCAAATACACACCTACCAGTACACCCACACTGTCATCCTGGTGTGAACTCAAACCCCGACCCGTGACAGACCCACACTTCTCCCAGTACCTCCCAAAACCCTACCAGTACAACCCACACTTCTCCTGGTGTAACCAAAACCCCACCCAGTACAACCCACACTTCTCCCAGTACCTCCCAAAACCCTACCAGTACAACCCACACTTCTCCTGGTGTAACCAAAACCCCACCCAGTACAACCCACACTTCTCCCAGTAGCTCCCAAAACCCTACCAGTACAACCCACACTTCTCCTGGTGTAACCAAAACCCCACCCAGTACAACCCACACTTCTCCCAGTACAACCCACACTTCTCCCAGTACCTCCCAAAACCCCACCCAGTACAACCCACACTTCTCCCATGTAACCTCCCAAGAACGCCTACCAGTACCCATCACTTTCTCCTAGTGTAACCAAGAACTCCCCCCAGTACAGACCCACCTTCTCCCCGTACACCACACTTCTCCCCAGTACCTCCCAAAACCCAACCCAGTACACCCACACTTCTCCCAGACACACAATACCTCTCCCGACACGACCCACAACTCTCTTCCAATAATCCCAAATCTTCCCAGTCACAACACAACCTTCTCCAGTACTCGACCTTACTTTTTTCCCAGAGACTATCCCCACTACTTCTGCAAGATATAGTTGCTGTTTGGTCATGCGTGTATGCGAGTGTATGCGTGTGTGCGAGTGTGTGCGCGTGTGCGAGTGTATGCGCGTGTGCGAGTGTGTGCACGTGGGCGAGTGTATGCGAGTGTATGCGCGTGTGCGTTTGTCTTAAAGGTAACGAATTGTCATTCTCAGGTGGACCTACACCTGTAATTGGCTAAGCGTGTTTAAGCTCAAGGCTGATGTAGCTTTTGCTTTTCAGTTCTGACTAAATTAGCAAGTCGTCCTTTTCTAATGAGATCCTGGAGACCCCTCAGAGTGCAGAAAGACAGCGAGTCAGCAATAACACACACACTCTCACACACACTCTCGCACACACACGCGCACACACACAAAGACACACACACACACACACACGCACACACGCACACACACACACACACAGCAAAATCTCACTGTTCCCAAAATAGGAACTTGCTTGTCAAGAGCATGAACAAACATCCGCTCCAGTGTACACAGATAACACAGATTCACACAGCCACACAATCTGGCTCGCAGCACATAGCTCAGGAAATTACATTTGGGAAGTGGGAGAAACGGTGAGTATACGAAGATGAAATGGGTAATCTCAGAGATGTATATATAAACCTCTCCGCGTCCTTCATACAGAAATGACTCTCCGTGGCTTCTGTATGTTACACTGTTCTGGTTGTTGTCCGTCAGGCATTAATCATTGGCTGACAGAATAAAAGGCGTCGCACTGTGCACAGCGGGAAGGAGTCCTTACATTATTACCGCAAGCTCAAATAAGGAAGCACATGTGTGGTGTGTGTATGTTGCATCTCATCTCTCGCCTCTCTGTCCCCTCTCTGTCTCTGGTTCCTCTGTCTCTGTTTCTCTCCTCTACTCTCTGTCTCTTGTCTCTTCTCTCTCTGTCTCTCTCTCGTCCCTCTGTCTCTGTCTCGTTTCTTCTCTCTCTCCTCCTCTGTCTCTGTCTCCTCCTCTGTCTCTGTCTCCTCCTCTCTCTCTGTCTCCTCTCTGTCTCTGTCCCTCTCTCTCTCTGTCCTACTCTCTCTCTGTCTCTCTCTTTCCTCTGTCTCTGTTCTCTGTTTCTCTCTCTCTCTCTGTCTCTCTCTCTCTCTCTCTGTCCCTCCTCTCTCTCCTGTCTCTCTCTGTTCCTCTCTGTCTCTGGTTTCTCTCCTCTCTCTCTGTCTCTGTCTCTCTTCTCTCTGTCTCTCTTCTCTCTCTGTCATCTCTCTGTCTCTCTCCCTGTCCTCTGTTTCTCTCTCTCTCTCTGGTCTCTGTCTCTCTCTCTCCTCTCTGTCTCTTCTCTCTATGTTTTTCTCTCTGTCTCTGTCTCTCTCTCTCTGTCTCTCTCTGTCTGTCTCTCTCCTGTCTCTGTATCTCTCTCTCTGTCCTCCCTCTCTCTGTCTCTCTCTCTCTGTCTCTCTCGTCTCTGTCCTCTCGCTGTCTCTCTCTCTGTCTCTGTTTCTCTCTCTCTCTCTGGTTGCCCCCGCCCTGCCCCCCCACCCCCCCCACTCCCCCCCGGTTCTGTCGCTCTCTCTCTGTCTCTCTCTCTCTCTCTCTCTGTCTCTCTCTGTCTCTTGTCCTCTCTCTCTCTCTTTCTCTCCTCTCTGTCTCTGCTCTCTCTCCTTCTGTCTCCTCTCTCTCCTGTCTCTCTCCTGTCTCTCTCTCTGTCTACATGTTTCCTCTCTCTCTCCTCTCTGTCCCTCTGTCTCTCTCCTCTCTGTCTCTCTCTCTGTCTGTCTCTCGCTGTCTCTCTCTTTGTGTCTCTCTCTCTCTCTGTCCTCTCTCGTCTCCTCTCTCCTCTGTCTCTCTCTCGCTCATCTACTCGTCATCTCTCGCTCGTCTCTCGTCTCATCCCCTCTCTCTCTCTGTCTCTCTCCTCTCTCTCTAGTCTCTCTCTGTCCTCCTCTCTCCTCACTCTCATTCTCATCTCTCTCTCCTGTGTGTCTCTCTCTCATCTCATCTCAATCTCTACTCATCTCTTCTTCTCTACTCTGTGTTGTCCCTCTCTCTCTGTGTGTCTCTCTCTCTGATGTGGTGTCTCTCATCCTCTCTTCTCTGTCTCTCATCTCTCTCTGTTGTCTCTCTCTCTCTCTCATCTGTGGTCTTTGTCTCTCTCTCTCTCCCTTTCTCTCTCTCTCTACTCTCTCTTCTGTGGTTTCTCTCTCTCTCTTTCTCATCTTCTCTCTCCTCTACCAGTCCGTCCATCTCTCTCCTCTCTTCTCTCTCTCTCCTCTGTGTCCTCTCTCTCCCTCTCTCTCTGCGTGTTGTCTCTCTCTCTCTCTCTCTCTCTCGTCTCTCTCTCATCTCTCTGTGTCATCTCTCTCTCCTTCTCTCTGTGTGTCGCTCTCTCTCTCTCTCTCTAGTGTCTCTCTCTCTCTCCACTCCTCTCATCATCTCTCATCTCTCCTCTCTCTCAAAATCCTCTCTCTCTCTCTCTCTCTGTACTGCTGGACGTTTCCTGTGCCCTCATTACTTGAAAATCAGTGCTGTAGGAAATGGGAGGACTCGCACATGACTATGACTCATTGCCATGGCAACACACTTTTACAGGTCAGCAGACATCCTTGCTAGCGGTCAGATTCTCTCTCTTGTACACGTGTACACACACACACACACACACACACACATAACAACATAACCACATGCTCAGACCAATGAAGGAACTGTGTCTCTGATTCAATCTGCCTCCATAAACCCACCACAGGAGCTCCTTGCTGTTGTTCGGTATCAGGTTATGCTAACATAATGTGATTAACACTGATGATGATCAGCGTTACGTTAACCGATTAGATTGTTAATTGTTTGTTGCAGTAGCCGTGTTTCCATTCGGATGTGATGCGTGCATGTGCACAATTTCAGAAGAAACAAATGAGTTTCCACTACAGCTGTGTGCAGAAATCATTTTGATCAGGTACATTAATGGCCCCCCTAATGAGGGCTGAAGCGTCTCCCACCCCTACGACGCACCGGACCACAGTAGCTGCACCCAGAAGGAATCAGCCAACAGGAATGAAACCTGGTTGGACATGAGACATGAGGTTGGACATGAAGCTTCATGCTCAGCTGCCCCTGTGATGTAGGCAGGGACGGGCCTTATCGCTGTACCTGATTGCCTTTATAAGGTTGTCTTGCTGTACATGCTTTCTGTTCTGACTTTGCCAGCAAAGTATGCCTCAGAGAAGAGTTCGAAAGCAACCAGAGCAGTTGGAAGAGTTTGCATCGTTGAGTGCACCATATTAGCGGTGATGCGGTATGGCACCTTTGTGCACCATACCGGTTATCTGGATACTACCATAGCGCGCTGTTGGCAGCCGTGGAGAGAAGAAGGCATGTACCAGCAACAAGAAGGATCTAGGAGGCCTAGATGAACCACGGAGAGAGAGAGAATGGATTGTCTGTGTCAGTGTGTATGTCAGTGTCTGTGTGTGTCAGTGTCTGTGTGTGTGTCTGTGTGTGTCAGTGTCTGTCTGTGTGTGTCAGTGTCTGTCTGTGTGTGTCAGTGTCTGTCTGTGTGTGTCAGTGTCTGTCTGTGTGTGTCAGTGTCTGTCTGTGTGTGTCAGTGTCTGTCTGTGTCTGTCTGTGTGTGTCAGTGTCTGTCTGTGTGTGTCAGTGTGTCAGTGTCTGTCTGTGTGTGTCAGTGTGTCAGTGTCTGTCTGTGTGTGTGTGTGTCAGTGTCTGTGCGTGTGTGTCAGTGTCTGTGCGTGTGTGTCAGTGTCTGTGCGTGTGTGTCAGTGTCTGTGCGTGTGTGTCTGTGTCTGTGCGTGTGTGTCTGTGTCTGTGCGTGTGTGTCTGTGTCCGTGCGTGTGTGTCCGTGCGTGTGTGTCCGTGCGTGTCTGTGTCTTTGTGTGTGTCTGTGTCTTTGTGTGTGTCTGTGTCTTTGTGTGTGTCTGTGTCTTTGTCTGTGTGTGTGTCTGTCTGTCTTTGTGTGTGTGTGTGTGTGTGTGTGTCTGTCTGTCTTTGTGTGTGTGTGTGTGTGTGTGTCTGTGTGTGTGTGTCAGTGTCTGTGTCTGTCTTTGTGTGTGTGCGTCTGTGTGTGTGTGTGTCTGTGTGTGTCAGTTTCAGTGTGTGTGTGTGTGTGTGTGTGTGTGTCACTGTGTGATGTGACAAGGGAGACATACGTTGCCCAAGCTATATGAATGGGATGGATTATCACAGGACTCCATTAGGAACCTCTACAGCTCCATACTGAGACGTCTGGTATTTTGCGTTAGCCATACTGAAACACATTTCTTCTGTATGTGTAGCTCAATAAATATTGCCCATATTAGTCTAAATTTAACATCAGTTATTGTTTCTAATAAAATAAATAAATAAATAATAATAATAATAAATACCTGGCGCCACTGTTCCGTGGACGTCTCAATGCCGTGAGCAGCGCTACTTCTGCATCACTTGGATTTGCCGGCCGATGAATCATTACACTGTTCAGTGAATGGATACGTTCCTGCTTCAGGATGTTTGGCTGTTCAGCGTAAGGGTTAAGTGACTTGACTTGTCAAAGATCCCGTCAGCCTTCCTGAAGGTACAGAGTCCTGTGGCTGATGTTGGAAGAGGAATGAAAGCCGCACATGCAGCAGTGTATTTGTAAACTCCATGAAATAATATTCCACAGTGTGTGTGGATGGGTGTGTGTCTCACTGGACTACTGCTACTGTGGATAATTCATGCAGGCCCCTCCCACCTGGGCCCTGTTCACTCAGCAGTAGGCTTGCAGATCTCTGCAGAGCTCATCTTCTAATTTATTCAACAGAAAGAGGTGTGTGTGTGTGTCTGTGTGTGTGTGTCTGTGTGTGTGTGTCTGTGTGTGTCTGTCTGTGTGTGTGTCTGTCTGTGTGTGTGTCTGTGTGTGTGTCTGTCTGTCTGTGTGTGTCTGTGTGTGTGTGTGTATCTGTCTGTGTGTGTGTGTATGTGTCTGTGTCCGTGTCTGTCTGTCTGTGTGTGTCTGTGTGTGTGTGTGTGTGTATCTGTCTGTGTGTGTGTGTATGTGTCTGTGTCCGTGTCTGTCTGTGTGTCTGTCTGTCTGTGTGTGTGTGTGTGTTTGTGTGTGTGTGTCTGAGTGTTTGTGTGTGTGTGTCTGTGTGTGTCTGTCTGTCTGTGTGTGTGTGTGTGTGTGTGTGTGTCTGTCTGTCTGTGTGTGTGTGTGTGTGTGTGTGTATCTGTCTGTGTGTGTGTGTCTGTGTCAGTGTCTGTCTGTGTGTCTGTGTGTCTGTCTGTCTGTCTGTGTGTGTGTGTCTGTCTGTCTGTGTGTGTGTCTGTCTGTCTGTGTGTGTGTCTGTCTGTCTGTGTGTGTGTCTGTCTGTCTGTCTGTGTGTGTGTGTGTCTGTGTCAGTGTCTGTGTCTCTGTGTGTGTCTCTGTGTGTGTCTCTGTGTGTGTCTCTGTCTGTGTCTCTGTCTGTGTCTCTGTCTGTGTCTCTGTCTGTGTCTGTCTGTCTATCTGTGTGTGTGTGTGTGTGTGTGTGTGTGTGTGTGTGATGTGACAAGGGAGACATACGTTGCCCACCCTGTATGAACCGTGGGGACCCTGTGTGTCTTTCCAGCAGGAGAGTGAAAGACCTGGTATCACAGTGTTGACCTTTGCGGTACTGATATCAGTGTTGACTGCATTGTGCAGCCGAGCCTCCAGCCATTACATTGTCTGTTCCTGTGTGCTTTGAGGCCGTTGACTAATCTAATGGACTAAAGGGCAGATGGGGGTTTCTGTGGGTGTTTGATAAACGTATTGATACGATAAAGATCTTTATGTAAATCTGGCTACACAGGGCTGTACGTACTGGGGCTGTTTATCTCCATCACTGATGGAGATGCGATAGACATTTTGATGCACTGCCAACAATCAGACGCATTTGAAGACACTACTGATGCAGTATGTTGTGATTCATCCCTGTTGTGCTTCAGTCTGATTCAACACAGTACGAGATGGTCCAAAGGAATAGGACGCTGTGCAGATCAGTATGGTGCCGATTCTCATAAATAGCTCATTAACTATAGAAGTGCCTATTAAACTTTACATATTTGTTTCTCTGGTGCGTCAGATCATCTTGTTCGTCCTCTTTCCTTTATGACTTCTAAAGAACACGTAGCCCTTTTACCAGCAGACCTTTTCGCTTATTCCTCATCTCTAAGGTACTGGTGCTGGTTATAACCTTAGAAATATGGCTGAACCTGAATATTCCACTGTACGGATATTTGTTCGTTGGTGATGCTGATCTGCGTTCTTGGATGTTTGGTGACTTGTGATCAGTGTGAACATACAGGGGTTGGACAATGAAACTGAAACACCTGTCATTTTAGTATGGGAGGTCTCATGGCTAAATCGGACCAGCCTGGTGGCCAATCTTCATTAACTGCACATTGCACCAGTAAGAGCAGAGTGTGAAGGTTCAGTTAGCAGGTAAGAGCACAGTTCTGCTCCAAATACTGCAATGCACACAGCATTATGGGTGACATACCAGAGTTCAAAAGAGGACACACTGTTGGTGCACGTCTTGCTGGCGCATCTGTGACCAAGACAGCAAGTCTTTGTGATGTATCAAGAGCCACGGTATCCAGGGTAATGTCAGCATACCACCAAGAAGGACGAACCTCCACCAGCATCACGTAGTGACCTGGCCACTATCCTGCAAGAAGAATGGCTTAAACTCCCTCTGACCACTGTGCAGGACTATATATGTCATTCCCAAGACCAACTGACGCTGTATTGGCCGCAAAAGGAGGCCCTACACCATACTAATAAATGACTGTGGTCTAAAACCAGGTGTTTCAGTTTCATTGTCCAACCCCTGCCTCGTCAAACTCGGATGGTTAACGATCACCTGACTCGTTCGACTTCCGTTCGAGGACCTCAGCAGGATGGAACTGTAAATGCATATCCAGTATCCATCATATTCACCAACTAGTCACTGTTTGAATTCTTGATATGTCTCTCAGTGAGCTGCTTGGTCTGCACAGGCTCAAAACATGTTCAGCAGACGGAGTGTGTTGTGTCTGTGGGCTTGGTTGTTTATGAGAAATGGTTGCCGATAGGGATGCTGGGTTTACCTTCAGCAATCGGGTCTCCAGAAGCACCGAACAGCACTGTAACTATAAAGAGCAGTAGAGGTCCACACTCTACTCTACCCTCTACTGTTTCAGGGCTGTGTGAACAGTGCAGACGCTGATTATCATGGGTAGCGTGACTTATCAAGGACTGACAAGGATGCGAATTTTCGGGATGTGCCCTCAGGTTGCTGGAACTGTAGCTTGTATGGTAGCTTCCATCCTGCTTTATATAAAGGTCCCACAGTTTTGCCATCTATCTACCTACAGTACCACTGTGGAGTGTTTCCGGCTACTCGCTCTCTATTCAGCCGGACCCACGTTTCCATCATGCAGTACATTCAGAGCAGCTGCCCGGGTTCACGTGCCAGGGCGACAACACAACCGCGATAGTGCCGCGATCTGACACACTGCCCACCGGTGGCACCTCGACACAACTCATATGGCTCTTATTCAAAACACTGATAATATGATAGTACTGGTACTGGTACTACTCCAGGTACTGGTGGAATCGTAGCGTTGGGGATACCATGCAACACTAAGACTGTTGGTGTGCTTTGTAAATGTGCAGGTGGCGGGGTTGTCTTATGAGGGTGTGAGTGTCACTTTAGGTTTATCACTAGCTCTAATTCACACATATATGGCGGCAAAGGTCTCGTCTGTCTTTCTGAGGGTACAGAGTCATGTGGGTGATGTTGAAACGGGTATGAAAACCACACATCTGTGCGGTTACATCACTGTAATGACACCGGATGGTTTACAGGGCGATGCATCAGTACAGTGTGAACGAATACATACCTGGTTCTGGATGTTTGGCTTTTGAGCCTAATGGTTAAGTGACTTCGATCGTATCTTTCACGTTTGCTCTTTGGTCTTATTAGGAGGGTAGCTGGAACCAAATCCCCACCAAATAGGAGGACGGCGGTCTGCGTCTACTTCAAATCTGGCACCACTGCTCTGTGTTTGTCTCCCTGCCATGAGCAGCACTGCTTCTGCATCGCTTGGATGGCACCGGACCGTTTCCTAGCCGATGCATCAGTGCAGTGCTCAATGAATGGATAGATTCCTGGCTCAGGATGTTGGCTGTTTAGCCTAATAGTGACCTGACTGCTGTGTTGGAGAGCATGGTGCTTTGGGTTTCCTACTGTCTGTGCTCGTCATGTAATGAGGTAATTGGACCCGTGGTTGCGGCTCCAGGGTTGTACTTATTGTGGGAAGTCGCTTCGCAGTAACAGTAAGAAATCAGATTTATTATACAACCCTAGCACCTTATTTCCCACCACTGAATCATCATGCAGCCCTGTTAATCAATCGTACAGCCCTGTTAATCAATCGTACAGCCCTGTTAATCAATCATACAGCCCTGTTAATCATCATACAGCCCTGTTAATCAATCGTACAGCCCTGTTAATCAATCATACAGCCCTGTTAATCATCATACAGCCCTGTTAATCATCATACAGCCCCATTAATCAATCGTACAGCCCTGTTAATCATCGTACAGCCCTGTTAATCATCATACAGCCCTGTTAATCATCATACAGCCCTGTTAATCTATCATACAGCCCTGTTAATCAATCATACAGCCCTGTTAATCAATCATACGGTCCTGTTAATTAATCACTCAGCCCTGTTAATCAATCATACAGCCCCGTTAATCATCATACAGCCCTGCGAATCAATCATACAGCCCTGTTAATCAATCGTACATTCCCGTTAATCAATCGCACAGCCCAGTTAATCTATCATACAGTCCTGTTAATCATTCGTACAGCCCTGTTAATCAATCGTATAGCCCTGTTAATCAATCATACAGCCCTGTTAATCAATCATACAGCCCTGCGAATCAATCGTACAGTCCAGTTAATCAATCACTCAGCCCTGTTAATCATCATACAGCCCTGTTAATCAATCATACAGCCCTGTTAACCAATCGTACAGCCCTGTTAATTAATCATACAGCCCTGTTAATTAATCATACAGCCCTGTTAATCATCATACAGCCCTGTTAATCATCATACAGCCCTGTTAATCATCATACAGCCCTGTTAATCAATCATACAGCCCTGTTAATCAATCGTACATTCCCGTTAATCAATCGCACAGCCCAGTTAATCTATCATACAGTCCTGTTAATCAATCATACAGCCCTGTTAACCAATCGTACAGCCCTGTTAATTAATCATACAGCCCTGCGAATCAATCATACAGCCCCAATAATCATCATACAGCCCTGTTAATCAATCATACAGCCCTGTTAATCAATCGTACAGCCCTGTTAATTAATCACTCAGCCCTGCGAATCAATCATACAGCCCCAATAATCATCATACAGCCCTGTTAATCAATCGTACAGCCCCGTTAATCAATCGTACAGCCCCGTTAATCAATCGTACAGCCCTGTTAATCAATCATACAGCCCTGTTAATCAATCATACAGCCCTGATAATCAATCGTACAGCCCTGTTAATCAATCGTACAGCCCTGTTAATCAATCGTACAGCCCTGTTAATCAATCGTACAGCCCTGTTAATCAATCGCACAGTCCCGTTAATCAATCGCACAGTCCCGTTAATCAATCGCACAGGCCCGTAAATCAATCGCACAGTCCCTTTAATCAATCGCACAGCCCTGTTAATCAATCGCACAGCCCTGTTAATCAATCGCACAGCCCTGTTAATCAATCGCACAGCCCTGTTAATCATCATACAGCCCTGTTAATCAATCACTCAGCCCTGTTAATCAATCACTCAGCCCTGTTAATCAATCGTACAGCCCTGTTAATCATCATACAGCCCTGTTAATCAATCACTCAGCCCTGTTAATCAATCACTCAGCCCTGTTAATCAATCGTACAGCCCTGTTAATCAATCGTACAGCCCTGTTAATCAATCGTACAGCCCTGTTAATCATCATACAGCCCTGTTAATCAATCATACAGCCTCGTTAATCAGCCGTACAGGCCTGTGAATCAATCATATAGCCCTGTTAATCAGTCAGACAGCCCTGTTAATCAATCACTTAGCCCCGTTAATCAGTCATACAGCCCTGTGAATCAATCATACAGCCCTGTTAATTAATCACTCAGCCCTGTTAATCAATCGTACAGCCCTGTTAATCAATCGTACAGCCCCGTTAATCAATCGTACAGCCCTGTTAATCAATCGTACAGCCCTGTTAATCCATCACTCAGCCCTGTTAATCAATCGTACAGCCCTGTTAATCATCATACAGCCCTGTTAATCAATCACTCAGCCCTGTTAATCAATCGTACAGCCCTGTTAATCAATCACTCAGCCCTGTTAATCAATCGTACAGCCCTGTTAATCAATCACTCAGCCCTGTTAATCAATCACTCAGCCCTGTTAATCAATCGTACAGCCCTGTTAATCATCATACAGCCCTGTTAATCAATCACTCAGCCCTGTTAATCAATCATACAGCCCAGTTAATCAATCACACAGCCCTGTTACAGTCTTTCGTTACATTCGTTTCACTTGTATTCTCTTTTCTTTTTCTCAGTGGCACAGATATAGTCCACATATAAGATCAGACATGTGCAACAAGCAGCCAAAATGATATATTCCTCCCCACGTTTCCTTCTTTGGAGCCTATCACTGACACTTGCCGCATGTAGATGAAGCCCTGAATAAAAAAGAAAAGACGTTCCTGAAAGTATCTCCGGAGGGGAGGGACCAAATACAGCAAACCCACAATCCTGTTGGCTGACCCACAGGAGGAGGGGAGAGGGAGAGAGAGAGAGAGAGAGGGATGGAAGGAGGAAAGGAAAGAGAGAGGGAGGGGAGGATAAAGTGCATTAGTTGGGATGGGGAGCGGGGAGAGCAGCTCACTAATAATAGCACGCGGAGAGAGCACACAGCACACACGGTGCAGAGTTAAGAGGACAGCACTGAATGAATGGACAGCGAGGGAGAGGGAGGGAGAGATTGCGCTCTGTGTAGGTGCAGCGAGAGTGAAAAGTTGAAAGCAGGTCACCTGTGAGAGGAACGGAGAGATGAAGCCGATCGCGCGGGACACCCTCCGCGGCGTGACTGACGTGGATGAGTTTGCGAGTGTGGGTGCGTGAGCGCGTGAGCCATGTCCTCCGGTAGCTCCGTCTCTGGCGATGGAGCAGTGTGAGGTCGGCGCTTCCTCGGCTGTCCAGCGGAGCCCCTCTCTGGACAGCGCTGAGTTGGAGTTTTCCCGGGCTGCCCATCGGGGTCAGCGTCTGGCCGTGGGCGCCTTCTACGGCTCACGGGGCCCGGCGGGCCACAGTCAGCCGGTCAGTCCACCGACCCCTGAGGACGCGGTGCAGGCGGACGAAAAGGCAGGGGCGCAGAGCAGAAGGCGCAGGGGAAAGTTTCTGGTGTTTTATCTGGACCTCTCCTTTGTCTTCCTGCTAGAGCTGGAGAAGCTGAGGATGGCTCGTGGGTGCCTGTGCTGCGTCAAATACATGATGTTCCTCTTCAACCTGCTCTTCTGGGTGAGTGACCTTTGGCTCCATCTTGCAGTACACCACATGCACTCACCTTGAGTACACTCAAGTGGTAACTCGCACCTCACACCCTTCATCTACATGTATATACCCACTGTGATTAACAGGCTACCTTTAGGTCTGACCCAGGTGAAGAAGCTCTGGTATAATTGGCTGCCCTGTGTTGTACCTCATTCAGGAAGCAGTCTGGGCTGAACCGTGGTACAAACCGCTGAGCTCAGATTAAAATCCACAGGAGAAGTTGAACTTCAGCTGCTTTTTCAGGTGTCTGGATCCTTTGGACGCCGTCATTTCTGCTCTGATAGCTA
>JAMWET010005057.1:0-42500 GCA_024036415.1 Prochilodus magdalenae | reverse complement strand
ACATACTCACACACACACACAATCAAACACACACACAATCAAACACACACTCACACACACAATCAAACTCACACACACACAATCAAACTCACACACACACACAATCAAACACACACTCACACACACACAATCAAACTCACACATACACACACACACACACAGTTAAAGTCAGCTTCTCGTTCCCCAGTTTCTTGCTTGAAAAATTCAGGTGATTAACTCTCAGCTTTCTCATAACTTGAGCGACTCGAACGTTCTAGAAGAATAGAAATGCCTGCACAGAGGTAGCTCTGGAGCCATGGGTGTAGATACTCAGATGGAGGGCGGTATTATTCTGATGAGCTCCTGTTGACGTGGGTTGGGGAGCCAAATCTGACCAACTAGTTTTCTGATCTGAGCAGCCAAAACACAACCGACTGTATTGTCATATGTTAGTGTTTGTGGGCAAGTAGGCACTCCGGATACCCAAATGTAAATCATGTGCCACTGTGTTCTTTAAAATATCTCAATTATTCAAATCACACTCCCCAGACAGAAAGTGAGTCCCCTCTGTGATGTTCTGGGGTGTTATGGGTAGCTCTGTGGAAATGGGTTCTTTGGTTAAGGTGACAGTACAGTGCTGACAACCTGAGCTGCTGGACAACCAGGTTTTGGCTTTTGCTCATTGTCTTACCGAGGAGCACAACATTCCTATCCCGGTATTCCAAAATGACAGTTCTCAAGTTCATAGGGTTGCAGATGTGACTGACTGGCATGATGAACAGGAGCATTCACACATCTGGACCAGCAGGGTCAGGGTGTGTATGTCAGACAGTTTGTTGGTTCCCTCTCTCTCGGTGGTTTGTAAAGGTCTCCCAGATCCTTCAGTTGCTGGTGCGTGCCGCTTTCTATCCACTGCTGCCCACCACGCGCCATGGTAGTGTCCCCATGACTGGTATGGTGTGCAGTACGTTAATAAGGCCATCCTGCTGCCCAGTGCCCTGTGATGTGACCCCTCTCTGACTCATCCAAGAACTCAAACTGCTTTCAGACTCATTTCTGACCCCTAGTTTATCCTCGTTCTAACAGCATGTATATTAAACCATTTGGTTGAGGTAGCTATGATGTTTAGGGGCCTGTGGTGTTCAGAATGGACCCTTATTGTGTGTGTGTGTGTGTGTGTGTGTGTGTGTGTGTGAGAGAGAGAGTGTGTGTGTGTGAGAGAGAGTGTGTGTGTGTGTGTGTGTGTGTGTGTGTGTGAGAGAGAGTGTGTGTGTGTGTGTGTGTGTGTGTGTGTGTGTGAGAGAGTGTGAGAGAGAGTGTGTGTTTGAGAGTGTGTGTGTGTTTGTGTGTGTGTGTGAGAGAGAGAGTGTGTGTGTGTGAGAGAGTGTGTGAGAGAGTGTGAGAGTGTGCGAGAGTGTGTGATATTGAGAGAGAGAGTGTGTGTGTGTGTGTGTGAGAGAGAGATAGTGTGAGAGTGTGTGCAAGAGTGTGTGATTGTGAGAGAGTGTGAGAGAGTGTGTGTGTGAGTGAGTGTGCGAGAGTGTGAGTGTGTGTGTGCGAGAGTGTGTGTGTGCGAGAGTGTGTGTGAGAGAGAGAGTGTGTAAGTGTGTGTGTGTGAGAGAGTGTGTGAGAGAGAGAGAGAGAGAGAGAGAGACAGGAAGTCTCTCTGGGTGTGAGATTAGAGAAGTTTGAGACGGAGAGCCCAGCCGTTTGATCTGAGCCGCTGTTTCCCCACCTCCTGACGGAGTGTGTTTATTTACAGACAGACCAAATTGCAGGCGGAAATTCTGTCAGCTAAAATTCCCTCTTTATCCCACAAACCGCTCTCCGAGTCTCCACAGACGGAGCTGTCTGTGTCAGAAAGGCTCTCGCGCAGACACGGAGGTGCTTAGAAACCGGGCGGAGAGTCTGGTTGAACAGAAGAACTCCATTAGTGTTAAGGAGATTTGTTTGGGAGCTTCAGAGTTGCTCACCTCGCTCAAAGGATGTGAAGAGGTTTGTCTTTCACCCGTACAGAGAGCGCATCAGTTCATCCCACAAACAGGATTCATTCAGTCAGGGTGTCATTTTGCTGACATGTGCAGAGGAGTTGTCCGATTCTCCTTGCACCGTGTCGGTGGCCTAGTTTGACTCTAAGCTCCTGCCTGCAGGTCTCCTGTACTGGCTGTTCTCCTGTACCTGGATTTACAGTTACAGTCTCCTCTTTGAGTTTCATGGGTGAGATTTTGACTGTGGTTGAAACTGAGGCAGCTGTCTCCAAGTCAGTGGTGGACGAAGTACACAAACCATGTGCCTGAGTTAAAGTGGAGATGCTCAAGGTAAACTACTCCTCCTTTTAGACCTCCACTGGAGTAACAGTACTAAAGTATGTACCTTCAGATGTACTTAAGTATGGAGAGTACCAGTACTAAAGCATTTACCTTCAGATGTACTTAAGTATGGAGAGTAACAGTACTAAAGTATGTCCCTTCAGATGTGCTTAAGTATGGAGAGTAACAGTACTAAAGTATTTACCTTCAGATGTACTTAAGTACGGAGAGTAACAGTACTAAAGCATGTACCTTCAGATGTACTGAAGTATGGAGAGTAACAGTACTAAAGTATGTACCTTCAGATGTACTTAAGTATGGAGAGTACCAGTACTAAAGTATGTACCTTCAGACGTACTTAAGTATGGAGAGTACCAGTACTAAAGTATGTACCTTCAGATGTACTGAAGTATGGAGAGTAACAGTACTAAAGTATGTCCCTTCAGATGTGCTTAAGTACGGAGAGTAACAGTACTAAAGTATGTACCTTTAGATGTACTTAAGTATGGAGAGTAACAGTACTAAAGTATTTATCTTCAGATGTACTTAAGTATGGAGAGTAACAGTACTAAAGTATGTACCTTCAGATGTACTTAAGTATGGAGAGTAACAGTACTAAAGTATGTACCTTCAGATGTACTTTAGTACTGGTACTCTCCATACTTAAGTATGTACCTTCAGATGTACTGAAGTATGGAGAGTAACAGTACTAAAGTATGTTCCTTCAGATGTACTTAAGTATGGAGAGTAACAGTACTAAAGTATGTACCTTTAGATGTACTTAAGTATGGAGAGTAACAGTACTAAAGTATGTATCTTCAGATGTACTTAAGTATGGAGAGTAACAGTACTAAAGTATGTACCTTCAGATGTACTTAAGTATGGAGAGTAACAGAACTAAAGTATGGAGAGTAACAGTACTAAAGTATGTACCTTCAGATGTACTTAAGTATGGAGAGTAACAGAACTAAAGTATGGAGAGTAACAGTACTAAAGTATGTACCTTCAGATGTACTTAAGTATGGAGAGTAACAGAACTAAAGTATGGAGAGTAACAGTACTAAAGTATGTACCTTCAGATGTACTTAAGTATGGAGAGTAACAGTACTAAAGTATGTAACTTCAGATGTACTTAAGTATGGAGAGTAACAGTACTAAAGTATGTACCTTCAGATGTACTTAAGTATGGAGAGTAACAGTACTAAAGTATTTACCTTCAGATGTACTGAAGTATGGAGAGTAACAGTACTAAAGTATGTACCTTCAGATGTACTGAAGTATGGAGAGTAACAGGAGCATGGTTTATTACGGCTCTAATGTCCTGTTATCATTTCTGGAACAGGACTCTTCATCAGCTCAGTGTAGGTGGAGAGACTCTAGTGTCTCTCAGTCCACCAGTCTTTAATAGAAGCTCATTCATTAGTCTGATACTGACATCTATTCAAATGATCATGGGCACAGAACCCTGAGGGAGAACAGGTTCCATTAGCTAGAACTATAAAATAATAACTTTTGGCAAACAAGTAAAGGTTCGGTTTAGGTTTATTTACAGCTGCAAGTTTAAGTTTAATAATAAATTCTTACTGTACTACTTTACTGTACTACATCCATCGCTCTCTGTTCATAAACTAGCCAAAACAAATGTACTGTAAAAGTAAATAGTGTTTGTATAAATTCAGAAGAAGATACTCGCTAGTACACGTGGACATATTTCTATATTGTGGTCTGTTTACTACGGTGGCCAAGAAAGCCCAACGCACTGCAAGTTAAAATCGCGCTGCAAAGTCTCAAAACACGAGCATCAAAATGTCACGACTTGCACAACATTAGCCAAACGCGCTGCAAGATCTGAAAACACGAGCATCAAAATGAGACCGTCTGCAAACCATTAACCGAGCGCGCTGCAGAGTCTCAACCGCGCAGCTAACACTGACAACACATGCAGCTTCCAACACACATGCAGAAAGCCTCGGAACGCAACGGAAGTGTTTCCGAGGGACACTGAAATTGGACGGACCCGTTCGAGAGCGGGCTGCGTGGACCTGGATGTAGAGCCGAGACGCCCCAGTTCCAGCGAAAGTTTTATCTGATTATTAATGAATGTTCAGGCGGGTTATTGGCCGGGTTCTCGTGTTTACATTTCTCTACATCCAGGTCCACTCAGCCCGCTCTCGAACGCGTCCGTCCACTTTCAGTGTCCCTTGGAAACACTTCCGTTGCGTCCCAAGGCTTTCTGCATGTGTGTTGGAAGCTGCGTGTGTTTCAGTGTTTGCTGCGCGTTTGAGACTCTGCAGCGTGTTCGGTTAATGGTTTGTACTCATTTTGATGCTCGTGTTTTCAGATCCTGCAGCGTGTTTGGCTGATGCTGTGCAAGTCGTGTCATTTTGATGCTTGGGTTTCGAGACTTTGCAGCGCGTTTTTAACTTGCAGTGCGTTGGGCTTTCTCGGCCACTGTTGTTTTACCCACAAAGTCAGGAACAGTATGTTTGATCTGTTCACTGATCCTTTGATGTGTGATGGTCAGTCACCCCATCCTGCCTTACCTGCTTAAGTACAGTAACTAATTACACTTACTTCATTACTGTCCACCACTTCTCCAAGCCTTGCTGCCCATGCAGTCTTGTAAGTCCCTGCCCCAGAAGACTTGGTGCCTCAGAAGACACGACGTGGGGAAGACACCAGCATCTCAGTGCTGCCCGTTTTTCATAGGCCTGTCTCATTGGTACCTCGATGGGCCTCCAGCAGTCATCAGTTATCAATAGCTCATCTAAATACTTCCATGCAGTGACGGGTGAGTTCACTATTTAGTGTCAACCAGAGGAGGATGGATGGCCCTTCGGCGTGTTGAACTGCGCCTCGGTTCGCTCTCTAGTTCCATATGCCGTGAATCAGCAGGTAATAAATAATGAATGTGGGCACTGGCTAAGTCCCTGGAGGTGGAAACACAGGGACACCGATGACTCCGGTGCCTATGTAATGACAAAGTGCCGAGAACGTTGACTGGGGAGCTCGTCCACCGTACTGTCACTTCACGATGGATATTTCCGTCTTTCCATGAATATTCCCATCTTGTTTACCGATACAGATTTATGGCAGTCATTCAGCCATGTGCAGTGAGTCTAGGTCCTCTACACTGCTAGCATAAATGCTAGCCTCGCTAGTTCTTCATGGTTCACCCAGACGGTTCATAGCAGCTGTAGCTAATATGCACTGGCGTATCAAAAGTCATGGGGTGGCAGCATGCAGACTGATTATGAAGTGGTGCTGCCTCAGGGGACGGCTTGGGAACGCCCACACCTGTATAAGCTGGGAGGTGTTACATTCCTCGATCCACAGTGTCACATGTGTACCGGGAATAGAAGGCATTACCACCCACAATGCCACCCATGGGTGCATAATGATTGACTGGCAGTGTCTGGCTAGAACTGGACCCTAGAGGATTGGCAACATGTGCAGTAAGTCATAGTACCAGTTGTTTCGGGCTGATGGTAGGGTTTGTGTGTGGCACAGACCCGATGAAGCCAGGGGCCCTGTCAACAAATCGTTGTGCGGGCTGGTGGTGGTTCCATACTGCTGTGGGGTGTGTTCTCGTGGCATGGGTTGGGCCCACTAGTCCAACTAAACTCATCATTGACCGGTGGCTGCTACTTCTCACTGCTTTAGTGACCATTTGAAGTGCCTCATGGACTTCGTGAGCCCCCACATTGATGGGACCCCCCGTTGGGCTCAGGTTGTCCAGAATTAGCTCTGGAGGGTTCTGATGAGTGGTGTGGCCTGTACATTCACCCCACATGAGCCCAGTCGAGCCGTTTTGGGATGCTTGATTAAAGCCAATTGATTTAGTACATGGTTCACTGTAAAACCGGAACATACAGCCTAAAGGAAACTACCTGAGCGTCCGTTATACGCTCTGTATGTCTAAAGCTGTAGTCCCCTAGTGGTGGGAGAGGGAGGGGGGCAGCAACCAGAAGGTTGTGATTTCATATCCCAGGATTGGGAATACCTGCTAGTGCTTAGTGTGCAAAAAATTCAAAGCTAGTGCTCCTCACAAGCGTAACGTGTGTGTGCGCGTGTGTGTGTGCGCGTGTGTGTGTGTGTGTGTGTGTGTGTAAGTGAGAGCACCTCATCACTGATTATTCATATTTTATGTGTTTGACATTAGTGAGCCTGGTGGCTCCGCTCAATACATAATACATGGGTCATAAAGCTACACACACACACACACACACACACACACACACGCATGCATATACACACACACATACATACACACACACACACACACACCAACACACACTCACTCTCACACACATACATACACACAGATACACACACACACACAGACACAGACACAGATACATACACACACACACACACACACATATACACACACACCCTGTGAGTGGTGGCGTCTGTGAGGAGCGAGTGTGAGATGGTCAGAGTCTGCTGAATCAGCTCTGTGTCTCTGCTCTGAAGCCCTCTGTCTCTCTATCATCACTTATTCATCTACAGACTCTCAGCTCAGCTCCTCTCTTCTCTCCTCTTCTCCTCTCTTCTCTTCTCTTCTACTCTCTTCTCCTCTCTTCTACTCTCTTCTCCTCTCTTCTCTTGTCCTCTCTTCTCTTCTGTTCTCCTCTGTTCTCCTCTATTCTCTTCCCCTCTCATCTCTTCTCCTCTATTCTCTTCCCCTCTCATCTCTTCTCTTCTACTCTCTTCTCCTCTCTTCTCTTCTCCTCTCTTCTCTTCTCCTCTCTTCTCTTGTCATCTCTTCTCTTCTGTTCTCCTCTTTTCTCCTCTATTCTCTTCCCCTCTTATCTCTTCTCCTTTCTTCCCCTCTCATCTCTTCTCATCTCATCTCATCTCTTCTCTTCTCTGTTCCTCTCTTCTCCTTTCTTCTCTGCTCCTCTCTTCTCTTCTCCTCTCTTCTCTTCTACTCTCTTCTACCCTCGTCTACTCTTTCTTCTCTTCTTCTCTCCCCTCCTCTACCCTCTTCTACTCTCCTCTCTTCTCTCCTACTCTCTTCTCCACTTCTACTCTCTTCTCCTCTTCTCCACACCTCTCCTCTCCTTTCTTCTTTACCCCTCTCCACTTCTCTTTTCTTCTCAAGCCTCTTCTTTTCTCCCCTCTTCTCTTCTACTCTCTTCTAATCTCCTCTCTTCTACCCTCTTCTACCCTCGTCTACTCTCCTCTCTTCTCTTCTACTCTCCTCTCTTCTCTTCTACTCTCCTCTCTTCTCCTCTTCTCTCCCCTCCTCTACCCTCTTCTACTCTCATCTCTTCACTCCTACTCTCTTCTCCACTTCTCCTCTCCTCTTCTCTTCTCCTCTCCTCTCCTTTCCTCTCTAGTGTAACTATAATAACCTACATGATCCATCACCAATTATTTTCCACAGGCACTGTGATGGATTCGTACCTTTAATAAGAGAGGGAGAGGAGAGAGGGAGAGGAGAGAGGGAGAGGAGAGAGGCTTTAAGAAAAGAAAAAGCCTTTCATTGATCCACAGTCAACATTAGTTCAGGTTTAAATTGAGAAAGCTCATTAAGCTGCCTTTTCCAAAGACCTGCGTGATATATTTAGCCCCAGGCTGTGTGTATGTGTGTTTGCCCCGGCGATACGGACTGAATTCTCTTTGTTTGTGTTTCAGACTGTTTATCATCCCAGCTAGAAGCACGGTCTCTGATAAAGCACACGCTCCATCCTGTGCAAGGACGAACGGGCCGCTTGAGTTTGTGTATTTTCTGAGTTGTGTGTTTCCTCCTTTTTCCTCTTTCTGCAGAAAACGTTACTCGGTATCTACAGAAATATCGTTCTTCTGCGTCTCGTTAATCTCACACGCTCTCAGTCCCTCTCACATCCTGAGCGCACAATTGCATTCTCATCTCGATTCTTCACAGGGCTCAGAGTGCATGCTGGGTATTTTAGCAGGGGTAGAAGGACTCTGCGTTTCACCTTCACAGAAATACACAGCCTCACTGAACACTCCGCTGTGGTGTAGCGAGGGTTGTGCTCCGTGATGTATTTAATCTGCTGTGTCGGTTAATTGTATAAGCGTATCATTCACATTAGCCATTTAACCGACACTGTTAGCCAGAGTGACAGCCATGCTTAGTGTTCAGTCAGTGAAGGTTTCCTAGATAGCTCAGGTGCTGCCCAAACAAGAGCCAGTGCTGATACTAGAAGGATGAACACGAAGCAGTTCAGTTCATACGTCTGCTACTACTTACTCACGTAAGAGCTTCACACGGAGATAGACGAGAGAGGCTGCTGCTCGGACAGCCAGTGGAAGTTCATACCACCATCAGGGCTCCAGGAAAGAGAAGAGTCAGGGCGCTTGTCTTCCATGCATTTTGAGGGTTGGCGCGTCAAGCCGAGAGCGGTACTTGCAGCTCGAAGGGCTCGAGGTACAGAATGACAGATTGAGGGCAGATCACAGTTTTTCTTGATTGCTTACACACATTTTCTAAAAGCATACCTCGTACTCTCAGAACTCTACACACATCAAAACACACACACACACACACACACACACACACACACACACACACACACACACAGGGGGCAAAACCCCTCAACTCTCCTGCAAAATGAAACTTCACATTCAGAACTGTGTTCTCTCTTCTCAGAGTGGTGTTTTGTGTTTAGATGATACACACAAACCGTCATATGAATAGACATTTATAAGAACCAGTTGGACACTGATGTGCTCAATGTAAAACACTATGATGAATGGAGAACACTTCCACTCCACTCATCATAATGACACTTACTACAGACAGTACATACATGAGCGTGCTGTAAACCATTTTAGAATATTTCATACTCAGAACACACAAATACGGGGGGCGCTAGTGAGCAGGATATGGAGTAAGACGCATGTTTTGGAGCTCCTGCAGAACTTAAAGTATTAACGGCTTTATTGGCATCAAAACGGACTTGATACCTCACTACAACAACATTAAAGCATCCAAGACTCGATTTAAGGCAGAAATATTCACATGGATGGCGGCAAAACTTCGGAAATATAGTTACGCTCCGTCTAGGCCTACACCTCCTGCGACGCGCAGTACTGGAGGCAGCCCAAGTCAAACCCCGCCCGCCCAGACTGAAACTGAAGTTACAGGTGAGATGGCCGAAGCGATCAAGTCAGATATCCTGTCCTCCTTGAGGGAAGATATATCTAAAATAATTAAGGAAGAGCTGAAGCGTGCATTTGCAGAGGATTTTAATTCTCTGAAAAGTGAGTTGCAAGCTGTAAGACTGGAAATCAGCAGCAGCACGGCCACAATCCGCTCTGAAGTAGATCGCATGAAGGCGGACCTTACAGACATGGCGGGAGGGCTGTCTACATGGTCGGACGAGGTGGCCTCGCTGCAAACCGCGGTAACGTGCCTTCAAAGCCAAGTTGAAAAACTTAAAGAAAAGAATGAAGATTTGGAGGGCAGGATGAGAAGAGGCAACATTCGGATAGTTGGCGTGGATGAACAACCAGAGTCAAGCTCCCCCGCGGCCGTCTCCAGGCTCCTCAAAGAAGCGCTGCGGATGGACCGAGACGTAAAAGTTGACCGCTCGCATCGCGGCCTAATCCAGTGGAAGCCGGGGGACCGACCGAGGGTGATCATCGCTAAACTACATTATGACGGAGACGCTGCAGAGATCCTGAGGAGAGCGAGAGACCGAGCTCCACTCAGCTACAACGGGAAACGCATATCGATATACCCCGACTACACCGCCACCGTCGCCAAAGCCAGAGCTTCATTCACGAGCGTGAGGAAGGGCAAAGACCCTACTGAATGCCAGTCCTACAGGCCAATATCGTTATTAAATGCAGATTTGCGTATTTAAACAGGAATCTTAGCCAGACGGATCAGTAAAATAATCACCCAAATTATCCATCCAGATCAGACTGGCTTTATTACTGGTAGATATTATGGAGATAATATTAGACGACTACTTAACATAATATCCCATCAGAAGAATACAGGAAAAGAAGCAATAATTGTGTCCTTAGACGCCCAAAAGGCCTTTGATAGAGTATCATGGCAATATCTATTCCAAACATTAAAGCGGTTTAAATTTGGCTCTAATTTTGTAAATTGGATGCAAACACTTTACTCAGATCCACAAGCTGCTGTTAAAGTCAACGGATACAGATCAGATAAGTTTACACTAGAGCGTGGATGTAGACAAGGTTGCCCTCTTTCGCCATATTTGTTCGCAATTAGTATCGAACCACTAGCACAACTCATCAGGGATAATAATGATATCAAGGGAATTAGAATAAATACAGAAGAGCACAAATTATCTCTGTATGCAGACGACGTACTACTATATTTGACAGAACCATCTACAACAATACCACATTTAAAAAGACTTATCCTTCAGTATGGATACTATTCAGGATATAAAATTAATGTGGAGAAGACAGAAGCAATGGACATTAGCGGCAGAATACCACAAAGTGTAAAATTCCAGAGTGGTTTTAGATGGCCCAAAGAGGGTATTAAATACTTGGGTGTAAGTATCCCCATGTCCACACAAAAACCTGTATGACGCCAATTATAAAAAAATAACCCGAAGTATCAATAATGACCTGAAATCGGTGGTCCCTACTCTCCCTCTCTCTTTATTAGGTCGTATTGAAAAGTATACGTATGAATATACTACCCAGATTACTCTATCTATTTCAGATGCTACCAGTTGAAGTCCCCAAAATCCACTTTTGATCGATGGGATAAGTTGATTTCCCTAATTCATATGGCCAAAGAAAGCGCCCAAGAATTAGGCTTAAAACGTTTAAAAACTGTCCAAGTCAGGTGGCTGCCTCAACCTTCCTAATGTGAGATATTATTTTTGGGCGGCCCAGAGGCAACCCTTCATAATGTGGATCCAGAATTGCACATGGACACGTTGGCTTAATATTGAAAAAAAAGTCTGTGCCCAGAGTCCCTTCAACATCTACCATTTACAGATACCTCTGTGGGGGAGATGGGGAGAGTGGACTACAGTAACTTTAAAGATATGGAAAAAAAAATACAATCAATATTTGGGCTACCCAAGACAATATCATGTTACTAACAAATATTGGACACATGAAGACGTTTTTATACCCAATAGCTAGATGCAGGGTTTAAAAAAAGTGGTCAGAACATGGGCCCTAATTTTAAAATACATCAACTATTTAGTGAAGGAAACCTTAAGACATTTGAACAATTAAAAGAAGAATTTGACCTCCCCAACACAGACTTTTTTAGATACCTGCAATTAAGACATTTCCTAACTACACATAAAGAATGGGAAAAATGTATGAAACCTACCCTAATAGAACAATATTTCATTAAGTCACAAAAAGGAAGAGTGGGGAGAATAATCAGTGAATTGTATCAAATATTCCTGTTAATGAATCCTGATAACTCCTTAAATATAAAACAGAGATGGGAATTAGAAATTAATACAGACATAACACAGAACATGTGGACGGAAATATGTACAGAGGCAAACTTGGTGACAAATTCAAATACATGGAGGGAATTTAAGTGGAAAGTAATCACTAGATATTTCCGAACACCTGCAATAGTGTCAAAGATGGGCCCAACACATAGTAGTGCATGCTGGAGAAACTGCGGCGCACAAACCGGAAATCACACTCACATATTCTGGCTCTGCCCTAAGTTACAGGCCTTTTGGAAAGATGTATATGACGCTCTTAAGAAAGTGTTCCAGCAGGATATCCCACAGAACCCTATAGTGGCATTACTGGGAGTTATCCCTGACGGTGTGGTTGGAAGGTCCAAAAAATATTTACTTGGAATATTACTTACAGCAGCCTTGAAGTGTATTACAATTAAATGGATGAACCCAGACCCCCCAACATATAATTTATGGATACAAAAGCTATGGGATGTTTATCAGATGGAACAAATAACATATACACTAAGGCTTCAAAAACAGATTTTCACTAAGCGGTGGGGCCCAGTTGTGGATCTAATTATACAGTAGGGTGTTTTGTGTGTGTATTACTTGGTTATATATTGTCCTTCATATCTTATTTGTACATTTCTCCTAAATGCTTAGTGTCTGTGTGACTATGAATCCTTTGGGAGTGGACTTATTTATTTGTTTATTCATTTATTTTATTTTATCTCCTTTTTTTTTTTTTTTTTTTAATTATTATTATTTCAAACTTCTCTTACTTCTGCTTTGAAACTGATGTGAATACTGCAAAATACTGGAAAAAGGAAAATGTAAAATTGTTTTTGTATTGAATTGTATTGTACTAAGTTGCAAAATGAATAATTAAAAAAAATAAGTTTAAAAAAAAAAAAGAACACACAAAGACTCGGTAACTAATATATTTAATTTTTCCCACCAAAACAATGTACAGTGTACATCCCAACCAACGGAAAGCTGCACACACAGTGGTCTACATACAAACAACAGAAGAATTTACTGTACACAGTAAAAAAAAAAAAAAACTATGCTGCATTCTCTCTCCTGTTTCCGTCTGGCCACAGCACCTCATCACAAGCAATGCTTTCCCTGGCCAAGCAGCGGGGGAAATATCCCCTAGCATGGCGAATCCAGCCATGAAAAGCATCAACTGCTATATCTCCACATGTGTCCGCCTCTGTTTCCAATGTTGGCATCCATTTCTCCAAAACAGAAGAGCTCACCTGTTGCCCTTTTACAGTTTTTCTCAATTCTTTACACACATATACTGGTACTTGAGACACAATGACCACAACATGTAACTCATGCACCAACCCCCTGAACCAGTTCTGCCAAACTACAAGCACAATTCCTGCTTTACGCTCAAACTGCAGCTCTAAAACACACTGTTTACAAAACACTACACACAATTTTCTGCATTTATCACAAAGTTTTCACAAGGAACACACTGATATTCAAAACTGTAAAGTGAATAGCCCTACTATGCACACTGACTCAGTATGGATGCCAACATTGGAAACAGAGGCGGACACATGTGGAGATATAGCAGTGGATGCTTTTCATGGCTGGATTGGCCATGCTAGGCGATATTTCCCCCGCTGCTTGGCCAGGGAAAGCATTGCTTGTGATGTGGATGAGGTGCTGTGGCCAGACGGAAACAGGAGAGCGGATGCAGCATAGTTTGTTTTTTTTGCTGTAACTGTGTACAGTAAATTCTTCTCTTGTTTTGTATGTAGACCACTGTGTGTGCAGATTTCTGTTGGTTGGGATGTACACTGTATATTGTTTTGGTGGGAAAAATAAAATATATTAGTTACCGAGTCTTTGTGTGTTCTGAGTGTGAAATATTCTAAAATGGTTTATAACACACGTATGTATGTACTCTCTGTAGTAAGTGTCATTATGATGAGTGGAGTGGAAGTGTTTTCCATTCATCATAGTGTTTTACATTGAGCACATCAGTGTCCAACTGGTTCTTATAAATGTCTATTTATATGACGGTTTGTGTGTGTCATCTAAACACAAAACACCACTTTGAGAAGAGAGAACAGAGTTCTGAATGTAAAGTTTCATTTTGCAGGAGAATTGAGGGGTTTTGCCCAGTGTGTGTATGTGTGTGTATGTGTGTGTATGTGTGTGTGTGTGTGTGTGTGTGTGTGTGTGTGTGTGTTTTGATTTGTGTGTAGAGTTCTGAGAGTGAGTTATGCTTTCAGAAAATGTGTGTAAGCAATCAAGAAAAACTGTAACTTTACAGTTTTTAATATCAGTGTGTTCCTTGTGAAAACTTTGTGATAAATGCAGAAAATTGTGTGTAGTGTGTTTTGAAACGAACATTGTGTGTAGTGTTTTGTAAAACAGTGCACATGCAGTTTGAGCGTAAAGAAGGAATTGTGCTTGTAGTTTGGCAGAACTGGTTCAGGGGGTTGGTGCATGAGTTACATGTTGTGGTCATTGTGTTTCAGGTACCAGTATATGTGTGTAAACAATTGTGAAAAACTGTAATAGTCCATACCCAGTGTATAAACAGGAGCCCTTTATCCTTACCTGTGCTCGATCTTCAGCTTGTGCTTTCCAGGTTTGGTATCTGAGCTCGAGTGTGTTGGTGTAGCCATCGCTTTAGTGTGAAATCACTCATATGACCACCAGACATGGATTTTTGTGCTCTGGTACCACCGTGTTCTGGTACAACCCCGACAAACTCGCACTCTCACTCCAAGTTTTGTTATTAGCATTTATATAACTTCACAGCAGGGAGGCCTGACACCAGCTTCATCCTGTTTCTGACAGACTGTGAACACACATACAGGCTCACCTACAAATATCTGTATTTCCCAGCCTCTGCAAATGCTAGGTTATTTGGAAATGGCACGCTGGGATAAGTGAAGCAAGCGGATAGTTACAGGCGCTCTATGAGTGTTTTCGAAGTATGAGTTATGAATTTTTACTGTAGCGATTAAAGGGGACCAATTAGGCTCATCTGCATGTTCGTGATTGTAGTTTTTGGGTTCTGCTTAAATAGATGCTTACGTGCTGCTATTCCCAAACAACAGCGTTCGTCTCTGTACTTACCCTCAGATGCTCTGACTGCTCAGCTTGCCCACTCTGTTCTGACTGGTCAGTCCCAAGAGGGGATGGAAGTGGTAGTGTTGTGTTTAAGGGTGTGCCAAACTTGCCGGTAGGCATAATGGCAGAATGGAGAAGAGGATGCATTACCATAAGCGCCTTTAAATCCATGAAGAAGCCAAACCTCCATAGATCTCCATAGTGTAACCTGCTCGTTCCAACAAGCCTTGATTTGCGTTGCTGACCTATAGGGTGTAGAAGGTGCACAGTACAAGATCTTGGATATTAGTATCCGATCCGCGGCCTGGTCACACAGTGTAGGACTTCTTGAAAGAAAATCTGTGATTTCTGAAAACTGATTAGCTGTCGTAGCTTTTGTGCTGTTTAGCTGTTGTGCCCAGTACATAGACTGGGTACATCCCATTCTACAAAAACAACAACAACCAACAAGGAGATCCACTGCCTCTTACAGGACTGAAGCTGAACGAGTGATTTCCATACGCTAGTGGAAGAATTTGAGCTACAGGGGTTGGACAGTGAAACTGATTTCGGGTGGCAATAACCTACCTACCTACCAACCTACCTTCTACCCTTCATTCCTTCATTCACGAAATACCTTTGAACTTTAAAGGACTGTAGGGCATCAGTGTAAAAATTCTAGAACTGCCTCCAGACTGCCTCCACAGAAATGCCCATTCCAGCAAGCCCAGGACCGCAGAGATGGTCTTCAGTAAACCGGAGATACAGACCCTTAAATCACCCGACCGGTCGTCTTCTCTGAGGTGTCCATGTTGGTAGTGTCAAGATCACGAGACCACGGCCAAGACGTCATTGCCAAGCAGTGAGGTTGACCAGTAGTAACTGGTCAGTGGCAAGGAAAAGATCCATCAGAGCAAGAAGAGGAAACCTCGAGAAGAGCAGTTGCAGGGGAGAACCCATCCTCCTCTCCTGAATAGAGTATAACTGTCCTGTAGGAGCAGCAATGAAAAACAGTACTGCTAAATCTAAATGAAGCTCAGCCTGTGTTACCAGTGAAACCAGTGACCACTGGAGGGAGTTTATCACAGTGGAAACCTGGAATATCCGTTACTGCTGCTAGAAGCCTACAGTGGTGGTCTATTGGGAACAGTAAGAGAACCTTTCAGTGCTCTGTGGTTCAGTAGCAGGATCATCTTGGTTGATTGGACCTAATTCTCTATATGTTACTGGATTGATACACTAGTTTGTTATGTATTCAGGGCTCTAGACTAACTTTTTGAACTGGTTGCACTGGTGCGCCTAACGTTTTTTCTTAGGTGCACCAGCACCAAAGTTAGGTGCACCCAAATTTTCAACTGCATCACATTCAGAACAGCAGTTTTACATGTTCACTTTTTCTTTTCTTTTTTTAAATTGGTGCCCATATAGGCAATATTGACTTGTAAATGATTATTTGAAACACAATTCTACAAGTAAGGTAACACTTGGGCAGTGCATTTGTCGGGCATGTAATGTGTTTGATAGATGCGTTGTGCTTTTTCAGCGCTTCAATTCGAAATGTATTAGAACCAGTCACAAACGCACTACTGCCGGCCATGGTCTTCCCACACTCCTTACAGTCAGTGCAGGCTGTGACTCGGAGTCGATCGTATGTGGCTAGTTATCTGATGCCGTCTCCGGACCAGGGCTTGACATAACCAGCGATCTGACACTGAGCCATCAGCCTCCCAGGTTATAATGTTTGAACGGACCAGGCCTGAACTGAACATTCTCAACCAAAATGTTGTAAATCATTCTTTTCGCCGTCTCTCGCCATCCGCGGCTACACCCGCTCTGTTTATCTGATGGGCCTAAGCTACTCACCGCTCTGTCTGACTGCAGCACACGCACTTTCAAACGTACGCATGTACAGGAATATCAGAACCATGGCCAATCAGGGGTGGGGGTCCCCCTTCACTGTCTTTGATTGGATTGAAATGGGCCTAATGTGTGTCTGTTTTTAACCACAGGGAGACTTTCAGAGTCACAAAGACTTTTTCTTTTTTTGATTGCACAAGATTTTTTTTGTCGCACAATTGAGAAAGTAGGTCGCATGTGCTAGAGCCCTGTATTTATTATATTTTGCTGTATGTGTATATATATATATGTATGTGTATACACCGTGTGGAAATTTCCTGATGAATGGACCAACAGAAATGATCCAAAATTGCTACAGAGTCTGGTTGAATTGCATTAAAATCAAATCAGCTTTTTGCCCTCTCCTGTGAAGCTGCCATTTTGGAGAAAATGTCTTTGGACAGTGACGATATTTACATGTCTGTGATGTTCTGTTTCAGGGGACAGTAGAGGAATTGAACACATCTGCTTCGTTAGGCAAACTGCTGACCAATCACTGATCACCTGTGATTCATCATTAGTTCTGATTAGGGTTTTTAACGAAGTAGTCCAGTTTAGTTGAGCAGCTCTGAGAGCCCGTATCAGCGCTCATCATTAAAACCAGCATGTACGCTGCGCGTAATGACACAGCTGGACGGTAGAGCCATTTTTCAGCCCAGCGGTGATAACGGTGTCGTGTAATACTCGGCTCCACATGATCCAACACCAATCACCATCTCCCCGGTCAGACTACAGTGACCTGTCGCGCCTGGAAATGAAACCATTACATGTCAGAATCATTATGATGAATCTCTCTCTCTCTCTCTCTCTCTCTCTCTCTCTCTCTCTCTCTCTCTCTCGCTCTTTCTCTCTCTCTCTCTCTCTCTCTCTCGCTCGCTCTCTCTCTCTCTCTTTCTCTCTCTCTTCTCTCTCTCTCTCTCTCTCTCTCTCTCTCTTTTCTCTCTTTCTCTCTCTCTCTCTCTCGCGCTCTCTCTCTCCCTCTCTCTCTCTCTCTCTCTCCCTCTCTCTGTCTCTCTCTCTCTCTCTCTCTCTCTCTCTTTCTCTCTCGCTCTTTCTCTCTCTCTGTCTCTCTTTCTCTTTCTTTCACTCTCTTTTTCTTTCTCTCGCTCTCTCTCGCTCGTTCTCTCTCTCTTTCTCTCTCTCGCTCTTTCTCTCTCTCTGTGTCTGTCTCTCTCTCTCTCTCTCTCTCTCTCTCTCTCTCTCTCTCTCTCACGCTTTCTCTCTTTCCCTCTCTCACTCTTTCTGTCTCTCGCTCTTTTCTCTCTGTCTCTCTCGCGCTCTTTCTCTCTCTCTCGCACTCTTTCTCTCTCTCTCGCTCTCTCTCTCGCTCTCACTCTTTCTCTCTCTCTCGCTCTTTCTCTCTGTATCTCTCTCTCTTGCTCTCTCTCTCTCTCTCTCTCACTCGCTCGCTCTCTCTCTCTCGCTCTGTCTCTCTCTCTCTCTCTCTCTCACTCTTTCTCTCTCTCTGTCTCTCTTTCTTTCTCTCTCTTTTTCTTTATTTCGCTCTCTCTCGCTCGTTCTCTCTCTCTTTCTCTCTCTCGCTCTTTCTCTCTCTCTGTGTCTGTCTCTCTCTCTCTCTCTCACGCTTTCTCTCTTTCCCTCTCTCACTCTTTCTGTCTCTCGCTCTTTTCTCTCTGTCTCTGTCTCTCTCTCTCGCGCTCTTTCTCTCTCGCACTCTTTCTCTCTCTCTCTCTCTCTCTCTCTTTCTCTCTCTCTCTCACTCTCTCTCTCTGTCCCTCTCTCTCTCTCTCTCTCTTTCTCTCTCTCTCTCACTCTCTCTCTCTCTCTCTCTCTCTTTCTCTCTCTCTCTCACTCTCTCTCTCTCTCTCTCTCTCTCTCTCTCTCTCTCGTAGTTGTCGGGGTGTGGACTGCTGGGCGTGGGGATTTGGCTGTCCGTGTCCCAGGGCAGTTTTGCCACCTTCTCGCCCTCCTTCCCCTCTCTCTCTGCCGCTAATCTGGTCATCACCCTGGGCACCATTGTCATGGTAACGGGCTTCCTAGGCTGTATGGGCGCCATCAAGGAGAACAAGTGCCTGCTGCTGAGCGTAAGTGGCTGCCTACAACTCCCACAATGCATTTCATGCCACGTTTGCCACTTGGCTCCTCAGCAGACTTTAAGAAGTGATACAGTGCGCCGTCCCAGCGGTGCGTTTTAACCCTCCTATTTCCTCTCCCCATTCTCTCTCCTCTCCTCCTCTTCCCTGTAGTTCTTCATCGTCCTCTTGATAATTCTGCTGGCAGAGTTGATCCTCCTCATCTTGTTCTTTCTGTACACAGACAAGGTAAAGCACCACAGACGTACGACACAGAGATGGACAGGCAGAACGGCTGTTTCAGGCTGTAAAAGCTGTAAACTGTGTTGCAGGTGAGCGACAACGCAAAGCGGGATCTGAAGGAGGGCCTGCAGCTGTACAACACTGACAACAACGTCGGCCTCCGCAACGCCTGGAACATCATTCAGGCAGAGGTGAGCGTTTCTGTGTGGGCATCTGCATCTTCCAGCTGTCGTACCTGATTCTGACTGACACGCGTCAGGACCCATGGTGGCGTACGTGTCACAAGCCCACAAACAGTCTGGAGAGTTCCTGATACAGCTTTCTCCTTCACTTAAACTCATGGAGTCCCCAGGTGACCTATACTGACCGTCCTGGATGCAGTCACATGACATGTGACCTTGTTTACAGAATAACTGTGACTGGTTAGTGCACCAGGCCCAACCAGCTCATTTTAAAAGCCTGTGTTTGTATCTGCAAGGCCTGTTATAAACACAACAGCTCTGATGCTTTGAGAACATTATAATAATTACAAAATAATTAAATAATAATAATAATAATAATAATAATAATGAAAGAATAAAGTTATGAAATGGTTGCCGAGACATGTTGCCAGTATTCTGACTTTAAACTAGTCATAGAAGATGCCATGTGACCTCGTTGATCAGACTGATCCAATCTTATAACCGATCTCTCATCACTGTCCTTTAGGGGAGGAAGGGTTCTGAGCTCTTACGGGTTAACACAGCTGAGCACACATTGCAGTTCCTTAACGTATTATCCCTCTAGGGTCAGCAACCTGCCAGCGCTGATGTTCTCGAAGCTTCTAGCACAGAGTCCAGACCTTTCCTGACTCTGTGGAGTTGTAGAGAATCTGTAGAGGCTTTTGGCTCCATCCAGTCGTATGTGACTAACATCTGGAGAAATGAGTTTGGGAAGAAGGAGTCGAGGTGCAGGCCATTTCCTGTTTATTTGTGTTACTGATGGATTTAGGTGTTAATCCTCTCTTAGCCTGTTATTGTCCGTTCTATGTACCGGACTCTCCTTATCCAGCTGTCACAGAGTGGATACAGTTTTCCATCGTATAGCACCTTTAACTTGAGAATTAGAAATGCAGACCAGGTGGCTTTGATGTGCTAAGTAAAGGCTGTCATTGGTCACAAACCGCACATTGAGGTTTCCTTGCAGGCTATTTTGAGGAAGTAACAGATAGTAAATTCAGTCACCTGCAGATGGCGCTGCACGAGGACGATGGGTCTATAAATCCCTGTGGGGTGTGACGGGATCCATAGATTGGGAAGAGGTGCTACAGTGCAGGGAATGTCTCGTTCCATGTGTGGGAAACGCTCCAGAGCAGATGTTAATGATTGGCTAAAAGGAGGGACTGAGCATGTGGGCGTGGCCAAAAGACCATAGTGTGAAGGAAGTAGCTGAATCTGCAGGTGTATGGAAGCGTACGGTCATACGGGTCTACCAGCAGTGGTGAAATCCCAGTCTACAGGGAATTCTCCTCGGAATTGTGCCAGGGAAGCATCCACCACATCTGGCCCAACTGACCAGTGCTTTGATGGAGGAGTGTCTGAACACTGATGTGGCTACATCCAGACACCTGTCCAGTCCATGTCTAATCCAGTCACAGCTGTTGTTGGTGCTCGTGGAGGGATTTCATGCCAGGTCCGTGTCAGTCCCAGGGGACGTGTTGGTGTTTTTGAGGTTATGATTTTCCTGGGTAGGCACCGTTGCACCGTGCTGTGAGGAGACCAGAGCGGGCCTTTCTGTGTAGGTCAGTGTGTATTTGATCCTGAAACTGTTATGTTAGTGTATCAGGTGAGGTTGAGCATGTCAGGTGCAGGGCATATCGCACTCCTGACTGAGTGATATTAGTGCATTACGCTGTCACTGATATCGATCCCGATATGGATCTCCGTGTTATTACAGCCTGTGTGAGATGCAGAGGTAGGCGTCCTGTTTCCCCCTCAGGATCAGTCCTGTGTCTGTGGCATACAGCAATCCCACCTGCACAAGCCCGGCTATACCTGTCACCATCGCAAACCTGTTACTGCTGTTAAGAAATGTTCCCATGAATACTGGATGACACAATCTCTCTCTCTCTCTCTCTCTCTCTCTCTCTCTCTCTCTCTCTCTCTCTCTCTCTCTCTCTCTCTCTCTCTCGCTCTTCGCCCCTCCGACCTCTCTCTCTCGCTCGTCGAGCTCGTCCTCTCTCTCTCTCTCTCTCTCTCTCTCCTCTCTCTCTCTCCCTCTCTCACTCTCTCTCTCTCTCTCTCGTCTCTCTCAACGCTCTCTCTCTCACTCTCACCTCTCTCTCTGCCTCTCTCTCTCTCTCTCTCATCTCTCTCTCTCAAAAAGACTCTCTCTCTCTCTCTCTACTCTCTCTCAACTACTCTTTCTCTTCTCGCTCTCTCTATCTCTTGAGCTCCTCTCTCTCTCTCTATCTCTCTCTGTCTCGCTCTCTCTCGCTCTCTCTCTCTCTCTCTCTATCTCTCACCTCTCTCTCTCTCTCTCTCTCTCTCTCTCTCACCTCTCTCTCTCTCTCTCTCTCTCTCTCTCTCTTTCTCTCTCTCTCTTCCCCTCTCACTCTCTATTTCTCTCTCTCTCCCTCTTCCCCCTTTCTCCCTCTCTCTCTCTTTATCTCTCACCTCTCTCTCTCTGTCTCTCTCTCTCTCTCTCTCTCTCTCTCTCTCCCCTCTCTCTCTCTCTCTCTCTCTCTCTCTCTCTCTCTCTCTCTCTCTCTCTCTCTCTCTCCCTCCCCTTCCACCTCTCTCTCTCTGTCTCTGTCTCTCTCTCCCCTTCCACCCCTCTCTCTCTCTCTCTCTCCTCAAGAGAGCTCTAGTCTCTCTCTCTCCCCTTCTGAGACCTCTCTCAGTCGCGCTCCTCTCTCTCTCTTGCCACTCTCCACCCTAAAAATCCCCCTCTGTCTCACTCTCTTCCCATCCTTTTCCCCCTCTCTTTCTCTCTCTCTCTCTTTCTCTCTCTCTCTCTCTTTCTCTCTCTCTCTTCCCCTCTCACTCTCTATTTCTCTCTCTCTCTCCCTCTTCCCCCTTTCTCCTTCTCTCATCTCTTTCCCCCTCTCCCTCCTCTGTCACTTTTTTCCCCCTCTCACTCTCTCTCTTCCCTTCTCTCTCTCCTGTCTTCTCTCTCTTGCCCTCTCCCCCCCTCTCTTTCTCCCTCTCTCTTTTTTTTCGTCTCTCCCCTACACTATCTCTCCCTCTCTCCCTCTCTCTCTCTCTCTCTTTCTCACACTCTAGTGGCAGTGCTGCGGAGTCACTGGGCACACAGACTGGCATGATGCCCTCCCGGATAAGACGGTGCCAGACCGATGCTGTCAGGAGCATTATAAGGAGTGTGGGCGCAACTCCAGCAATGTTTTCTGGTCTCGGGTGAGTTACTAGCAGAGGAGCTATGAGCAAAACATCTGCGCCAGGGCTGCGGTGCAACGAATTTCACCTAACGTTTAATGCAGAGGGAAATAAAAACAACTCTGTGCTTCAGTAATAGGCTTTCTCAGCCTCTCTGTGTTCTCACACACATTTTGAAATCACATAGGCATAGTGGTTTCTTTTGTTTGTGTTGAAAGCCACTGGTTAATAAGCGCTTAGCAGAGTCTCTTCTCCTTCTGCTCTCAGTGCTCTCTTAGAAACGATCAGCAATTAAGGGAGCATGAAGCTTCTTTCCCATAGAGATAGAAATCGTGCTCACACATTTTCTCCAAGTGGTCCATTTATGCCTAACATGAACACATGACCTCTTATTTTAATGACTCCATTTCTGAAATCACGACTGTAGATAAACAAAGGTTCTCATGACCTTATTGTGACCTTCTGCTCTGACCATCAGGGGTGCTATGAGAAGGTTGTGGACTGGCTGGACGATAACAAGCACCTGCTGGGCACAATTGCGATGTGTGTGCTGGTCATACAGGTATTTGAACCGACTGCAATACAGATATACATTGGGTTACTGCGTATACAGTACAGTGCAGAAGCCTTAGGGATTTAAATTGGCAGTAAATGTATATCACACCTTATTACAAATGCATTCATTTGGTTCCAGGTGTTTCACGTTACAGTGCTCTATTAAACGGTGTGTTGTATTTTCCATTGAAGGCCATTTAAAACATTTATGTATATTAGAGTTAATTTATACGTGGCCATTCTTCGTTCTCTCTTAGAACGGAGCAGGCTGGTTTGTTAGTGTGTCTATAATACTGACATGTGCTGTGCCATTTTTATTGGCTGCTCTGTTCTGATTTGGTTTTGGTGGTCTGTGATATGGGCCCTTTAAATACCATTATATCAGTACCCAGTATAAGGTACTGATTAGCCAGATCTGGTATTGGCTGAAAGGAGTTTTTGTGGGCTATGATGAGCGTCTATTCCAGACAGGAAGCTGCCATTTGTCAAAATCAGTTGTTATGCTTTGCCTGTGTTATGTGAGCGGTTGTTATGCTTGTTTGGCTTTTCCTCTCCCATTTACCCCCCTGCAACTGGCAGTGACTTCAGTCGAGATACGCCGCATCCTGTACCTGCTAATGAAGCAACCGTGCCAATTAAATGTAGACGTCAGTGGTGATTGTGTGCGGTTTTTAAGCAGTGAAGGCGTCAGTCTTTTTAGTGAAAACCAGTAAATGAAGCTCACAAAGTGATGAGTTTGAAATACTGTAGCTGGTTTTGGTCCGCTCAGCACAAAATCGGCCTGTTTCCCTGTTCAATATACAGGGGTTGGACAATGAAACTGAAACACCTGGTTTTAGACCACAGTCATTTATTAGTATGGTGTAGGGCCTCCTTTTGCAGCCAATACAGCGTCAGTTGGTCTTGGGAATGACATATACTGCGTCCTGCACAGTGGTCAGAGGGAGGTTAAGCCATTCTTCTTGAAGGACAGGGGCCCGGTCACTACGTGAGGCTGGTGGGAGGTTCGTCCTTCTTAGGTGGTATGCTGACATTACCCCTGGAATACCGTGGCTCTTAATACATCACAAAGACATGCTGTCATGGTCACAGATGAGCCAGCAAGACGTGCACCAACAATCTGTCCCTCTTTTGAACTCTGGTGTTGGTAATGTCCCATAATGCTGACACAGTGTGCATTGCAGTATGTTGAGCAGAACTGTGCTCTTACCTGCTAACTGAACCTTCACACTCTGCTCTTACTGGTGCAATGTGCAGTTAATGAAGATTGGCCACCAGGCTGGTCCAATTTAGCCATGAGACCTCCCACACTAAAATGACAGGTGTTTCAGTTTCATTGTCCAACCCCTGTATCTCATGGAAATTCAGCCTTTCAGTCAGGGAAAAGTCAGGGTCTTTGACTCTGGAGTGGGAACCCTGGTTTGGGTTGCTCATGTTTATTCAGACCAGTAAATGTTTACTGTCCAGGTAAAAAGCTTCTTAATTAGTTTGCACTGTACTGTATGTGTAGTTGATGTACACTGCCATTATGCATGTCCTGAGTGTTCCTCATCCTCATCACGCCTCTTCCACAAGTGTGTTTGATTAGCCTGGATGCGGTACATGTCCAGAGTTTGCTTCTTTAGTTTTGCACTGGAGTTAATTCAGCCACCAAGGGATGCACCGATCCAGCTTTTCCAGTTCTGATACCAGCACCAATACATAAACATCACATATCTGTGGATACCTGATATCGATCTGATACTATTTTTGAATCGATATATAGATTTTTAAATGAATAAACCATATGCCTCCCCATGTTGGAGCGAGGTAAGGCACCAGGACTGACATAAACTCAAGTTTACTAAGCTTACTCATACAGATCACTCTCTGGCTCGCCCCATGTTGTTGTTCCAGTTCGTAACTCAAGTCCACTGTAAGGTCTCCGGTTCTTGCAGATCCACCTCCGACCACTCGGGGGAGACAAAGGGCAACCAAGCGGCAAAAGCTAACACCTGCAGCTCACGCTACTTAAGCTGGGTAGTGCCTGCCCCTCTTCAGAGCTGAAGTAGCGAGAGAGTCGGGCGTTAGGAGGGCTTCATTGTAAGGCTCTTTTTCGTTTAAGGAAATGGTTTTGCTTTGCTCTGTTGGGCACGCCAGTTTTCCCCCTGGCAGCCTTTGTTTGTTCCCCGTTTGTTGAGCTGACGCTCTTATCCAGAGCGACTTACAGGGTTAATCATATTACAGGTGGGCCAATGTAGTGTTAGGAGTCTGGCCCAAAGACTCTTATTGGTGTAGCACAGCATCACCCAAACCGGGATTCAAACACCAGTCTCCCACATGTGGGGGTGGCTCTTTGGCTGGCAGTGGTGTTATCCGCTGAGCTACACCAACCACAACCCTTTACACATCGAATCCGCTCTGCTGGGGAACTGTCTGCTCACCTCGTAGCTCGCGGGTCTGTGATCACAGCGACTACGGTTCAAGCCTCACCGAGTTGTGACAATTCCTGTTGCATCTACAGGCACCCAATATCCGATATTAAAACTGGATCGGTGCATCCCTAATGTAGTACACTGAACTGAACTGATGATTATGTATGTTTAAGGAGTGCTGAGAATTTATAGCACCATTGTAAGACTAACACCAGAGACTAACACCAATATGAGCTTCTTCTACCACACGATCAGTCAGTGCAGATTCTGATCAGGGATGGAGACATCGAGACTTGATACTTAAAGGGGTATCCCCGTAATTCAATTGTTGGGATGTTAACAAAGTCGTTCGGAGGGGTTTGGTGTTTGTGAAAAGCTCTTGGCAAGTCAGGATCGTTTCCAGTAGTTTTGATGGAACGTCTGAAGTTATTACAGTCGTGGGCTCGAGGTTAGGGAACCAGCCTTGTGACCGGAGGGTCGCCGGTTCAATTCCCTGAACTGACAGTAACGACTGAGGTGCCCTTGAGCAAGGCACCTAACCCCCAACTGCTCCCCGGGCACCATGGATAGGGCTGCCCATCGCTCCGGGTAAGTGTGCTCACTGCCCTTCTAGTGTGTGTGGGTGTTTCACTTCACGGATGGGTCAAATGCGGAAGACTTCCCCACTGTGGGATCACACTTGGTGTAGTCTGATATCTACGATATTTAATTTCTGAGCAGACACCATCATTACTACATACCATAACCCCACTGGGTTTACTGGGACTGCCGTCATGTTGTCAGTCGGAGTTAATTCTGTTGACTTCTGATCTTCACTGTGCTCAGTTCTGGTGTTCATTGTACTCAGTTGGACAATGAAGTGCCATATCTGCTTAATGGTGTTGGCAACCCCCAGTTCCCATCACCTCCACAGTAAATAGAAACTCTGTCTGTCCGTCTCCAGTGAATCATTTCACATCCAGTCCTTCGGAACGACTCTGTTTACATCTCCAGGACTGAATAATTCAGAAATGAAAAATATGGTGGGGTTTCCTTTTAACTAACCAGCCGAACATGGTTTAAACCGCGTCGTGAAGCATCACCAACACTGCAGCAAACTCCTGTGGAAATATGCCCAGTCCTACAGCTTCATGGCCAGACTTCAGCCTCATATGGCTCAAATCATTTTCAGTGGTATATCCAGAAACAAGTAACAGGTTAAATAATGGAACGCTCCAGGCTGGAGGAGCTCACATGTGGGCAGACTGCAGTCTCGCGCAGCGGCATCGATAGCAGGGTTTTTATTTTTTCATGAATAGTACATTCTGGCCTTGTGGCGCCGCAGTCTGTTCCTCCTCTTGTTTAAGATATATAGAGTGCTAAGCCGCCTTTCGCTGTTTGTGCTCGTGCGAGGCACGCAGACGAGACAGGATAGGAAAGCCGTTGGTGCTCTGTCAGTAGTTCGGTGAATGAGCACTCTGAGGAACGCCTGCCTCGAGGAGTTACACAGTTGTAATGTGATCCGATGGGCTTTCCTGCTCCGCCTCGGTTTTCCTAAACTCATTTAGTGCACGTTAGAGTCTATTTGTCGTCTGCACAGGTTGGTGGCTCACTGTTGGTGTCATGGTTTCAGCTTTTACCTTGTTTGCTTTGCTTCCCTCACAAGTCTGTGTTGGTAGGGCTGGCTGGGTGGGAGCCAGATAATGTGGAAAAGCTGCCAAACCTATGATGTAGCCCAATCGATCATCTCCTGCTGTCTGACAGATTTTAGGAACATCAGCTAGTCAACACTTCGGGTGTCCGGTTGCAATCGGTTTGTCACTGGTATCGAGCACTGGAACTTTTTTGGTATTGGTTCCTGACTGGTCATTACTGAAACAGCGGTAAGCTACAGGACAGTCGCTACTGCTATTGCTGCTATAGCCGCCATTTTGGTGCTGGACTGGATCATCGTGAGATGTGCTCTGGTCCGTGTGACGGAAGTGTTCACACCCCTATGGCTACCTTGACCATTGTGAATGCAGAGCGTCCTTCCGTGCTCTCCGGTCACGGCTGAAAGGGCGAGGCCTTCAAAAGTGTGCTCCCACTTCCCTGGATGGTAGGTTAATGCAGCTAGCAGCGGTATATGTAAAGCGGTAGTTGTGTGTAACATAACCCCGGTTAACCAACAGCAGCTTCATAAACCGCCTACAAATCCAACACTATAACTATGAGGCAGTGCAGCATGTTAGCTGTAGCACAGCAGCTGCCGCACATACATTATCAGTGCAGCCTCCTGGTGCTATGACAAATTGTGCCACCTTGTCAAAATGTCCTAATCTAGCACAAGGTCCCTTTATGAAACTCGGTGTAGGATATTTTGGTAGCTTACATCCCCTTATCAGAATGCTCCCAGCACTGAAACGATGATCTTTGAATGTTCCCATCCTTAAATGGCGCTGCTGTTACGTGCAGACGTCTCTGGGTTATCATAATAAGTCCTGCACCATTTAAGGTGGAACAGGAAAATCTGGATAAGAAGCTGGTGGATCGGAAGCAACTTCAGCCTAGTGTTAAGACTATGGATATTATAGTTTGATAGTATTGTCCGGAAAGGATCGGGCGTTTTGATAGCTTAAATCAGCTGTTTTAGATGAAAAGTAGTGATGCGTAGATGAGCCTGTACTTGTTTGGTAGCATTTGGTAGCTAGCATAGCATTAATTGCTAACTTAGCATAGTGAGAGCCGTCCGGGCAGCCACCTTATGGTTGTTAATATGTTCAGCTGTAAGGAGAGATGCCTGCAGCCTTGATGAATGGGACTCTATGGGTGGAACAAGGGATGAATAAACGACAGATAGAGTGGGGGGCAAGTGTGATGACTGGATTAGTGTTTGGGACCTGCCGTTAGTGTGTATGTGAAGTTTGGTGGCTCTCGGGCGAAGGAAACAGCCGGCTTTAGGTGGGTCCAAAAATGAATGGGACTCTATGGGAGGAAAAAGGGATGTGAAAAGAAAGACAAACAAACAAGTGCAGGTCAATCCAACACTGAAGTCCTGCTCGGGGCTGCGTGCCGAACTAGTGTATCTGAAATGGCGTCTCTAGGTCGAGTGCAAGTCGGGTAGATAGGCATGCGTTTTTCCAGTCTATTCATTCTCTATGGCAAAAAAAAATCCTACACGGAATCCGAGCATCTGATCCAAAAGCTAGCCAGACAATCTGGAAGCAGGAAAAATAAAATTGGTTTGCAATGCACAACCATAATAAGAGTGGTATCGATATCCGTATCAATCCTAGCACTACCCACCCAATGGCCAGCTGATATTTCCTCCAGTGAACATGAGGAATGTAAAGCTAAAGAAGCAAGCAGCGGGCAACGTAGATCAGATGGCGGTGTCTGAGAATGTTCTGTAGCTCAGTCCTGTTTATGCTCTGCACTGATGTCATGTTCCCTGTCTTGCAGCTCCTTGGCATGGCGTTCTCCATGACGCTGTACCAGCAGATCCACAGAGCGGGGAAGAAGTACGACGCCTAGACAAGCAGCCTAAGGCGTTCCCGTGTTCCCAGAGCACCGTTCTACTTCCTGCTTTCCATCCCTGAAGAACTTTAATCTCTGAAATCCTGTACCAGATTTCTTTTATACTGTATTTTACGACATGCTAAAGAGCCGTTCTAGGGCTGCAGCTGCCTTTGAGGACTGCTTGGAGGAGGAACACCTGAACGAAAGGAGTTTTAGAGAAGTGAAGAAGGCCTTGCTGCACAGGAGGATCCCATCCGCCATCAGGCTTTCCAGCTTTCCCAGCAGGTATCCTGAGGGACTTTGAAATGACGCTCTAAGATCAGATTTAGGAGTGGTTTCTGGTTGATGCGGAGGAGAATGTGCCAGACACGCTTTTCTTTTTTTTTTTTTAAAACTCTTTCTTTTACACAAACTTCGCTCATATATTTGCTCATTAGCATGTTTTACACCAGCTACCTGTACAGTCGTGCGTTTGTTCACTTGACCTCTGTATCCTATAAATATGATATGAATATATTGCTGTTTACCATAAGCGCCGGGTGTGGGTTTGTTTGTCTGTGTGCATATGTCATGAGTGGGCAGCGAGGGGGCCGCTGCATAGACTGACAATCGTTTTTGCCTGGGGCCTCTGCTGACCACGGACTCCGCTCCCTTGCCGTCTCTCTCTGTGGCTCTTTTGTTCTGTTGTTTACTGATCTTTTTAAAGTGCACCTCGCCTGCTGGGGCCGGTGAGCCATCCCAGCGCAGTCATTTGGAAAAGAGCGAGGAAGGACGAATCGCGAGACGCTCGGTGAGGAAACAGGGAGATGGGGAGATCGATAAAGAGCTCTCTTCAAAGGAGGCATGAACAAACAGAATGGGACTTCCAGGGGTATTAATGGAAAGAGCCTCATAAGTTCGTATACCATCAACGCATCAAAATGTTGGCCACACTGAGGCTATGTATCGACCGCCAACTGTCCCCAGTGTGCTCGTGATCGTTCTTGACATATTTAATTCCTCGAGTCGGTATCTGATACCCTTCACGGCTGCCACCTCCCTCAGGAGCGAAACGATTTGTTTTCCGTTTTTCACTGATGATTTCGCCCTTGTTGCCTGCGCCTGAGCTTTGGATGCTTTTGTCAATTGTCTGCAGTAAAGCTAGTCAATAGGTGGCTATAAAGAGATCTATACAGGTAGATCTGTCCTTTTTTTTGGTTATAGAAACAGTAAAGCTCAAATATTTAAAAATAAACCTAAATTAATTTTTACTTTCAATTTACAGGTGCAGTATGCAATTCTTCTAAGGTCTCGGGTTCCTGCAGATCCACCTCCAGCCACTAGGGGGAGACAAAGGGCAACAAATGAGCAATCATGCCTCAAACGCTAACACCTACAGCTCACGCTACTTTAGCACGAGAGTGGCCGTCCTTGGTTACTCAGTCTTGAGTTCGCATTGCCACATGTACATGTCTCTTAACTGGCCCGTAAAGGGTTTCGAGTCCCTCGAGGCAGGTTGCTTGCGGATCGGGCGCTAAGAGAGTCCGAGCTTTAAGGTCAAGGTTTGATTGTGAGGTTCCTTTTCGTTTGAGGAAAGTGTTTTGTTCCAGGTGGTTGAGCAGGCCTGTTTTTCCCTTTGGCAGCTTCGGTTTATTGTTCCCCGTCCCCAGTCGGCGCCACTGGGGAACTGTTGGCTCACCTGGTTGCGCACTGGTCTGTGATCACAGCGACCACGGGTCGAACCTCGCTATGGTGCGACGGTTGCTCGTTACAGTTCGAAAGAACAGCTCTGCTAATAGATCCCTCCCTTCAGTGCCCCTTCATAAGCTCTGCCTTCAGAAGTCTAACAAACATAAGCAGGGTGCCAACTGTCACATGCACAGCCGAGCGTGAACCCTGAATCATTGGCATGTCTCACAACGTCGAACCAGCCCACCAAGTTTCATTCCTGTGGGTTGATTCCTTCTGAGTGCAGCTATCTGTGCAGCTATTCTTTGGATGATGATTGTATATTACAGGCACTGGAGGAGTTGGAGTGACACCAGGCCGGCTGGACGACAACAAACCACCATTCATCTAGTTGCCGACCACGGTGCCTCCACACACGATTCGTTGGTCGTCTCCACCAAGACCAAAGCGGGACTCGTCACTGAAGATGACCCGCTGCCATTCTGAGTCGCTCCATGACCGTCTGGAATGGAATGAATGAGAAGGCTGACAGCATCCGCTGCCGTCTGCCTTTCTTTTCTCTTGACTGTACTGACAGGAGCCTTCCTGAATACGGAATCTGCTCCCTGTCCTCGCTCCACCGCTCTTCCTCGTGGAAGAAGATGGTCGGCTGCAGCTGGAAAGCCTGTTTGTTGTAGCACTGTGTACTACTAATCCGATTTCAGAGTCCCAGCCCTCAGTCAGAAGGTCAGTGAATACTGTACATCACCCACACATCTGACTGTTCTGTGGGAAGACGGTGCCGGACTGTAAGAGCGGGGACTGTTGGAGTGTAAAGCTCTCGGAAAGTTTATTAAAGCGTTAGCTGAGCAGTATTCAGGGAGGAGCAAACCCAAAGACAATTAGAAATATTCCCAACAAGAACTCTTTACATACACAACAATACAAAATAGAGAATAGAAAACAGTACTGGCTCTTCTTGTCCTCCACAGTATCCATGGTAACAGGAGAGGGGCAGGGCTTCGGGTGAGGGCAGGGCCTGCAGGGGCTACCGCTACCTTTGCTGCCCTCTGTTGGCCAAATGCTGAAAGTGGTCTGAGAGTGAGAGAACGGTGGGGAGGGGGTATCTTTTCTTTCACCCAGTGTCACATAGCTGTCCTTCACGTGTGTTAGGTTTACGTTTGCTCTGCAGAACTGATCAGCTGTGCTGTCACTTACTGATACACTCACTGTCAGGAGAACAGCTGCACCCAGAAGGAGCTGTGGGAGTGCGGTGCCGATGGGAAGGAAGATAAAGGTGACCAGGATCAATAACTGATGATCAGTTTAGACTGATATGATCAATATTTATTGAGCTACACATACAGAAGTCTGTCTCTCGGTATGGCGTCGGGCGGCCATGTTTCGTAACCAAGATCCAGGCGTCTCGGTATGGAGCTGTAGAGGTTCCTAATGGGGTCCTGTGATAATCCATCCCATGCAGCCTGAATATCCTCACACAGTCTCTGCAGATGGTGCGGTAGTGGTGGAGGCAGAGCGACACCAGGCCTTCTAGACATGGGACAATGAACCACCGTTCATCTTGGTGCTGACCACGGTGCCTCCACCCACAGACTCATTGGTCGTCAGTGGACTCATCGCTGAAGATGACCTGCTGCCATTCTGACTCACTCCATGACTGCAATGGTGTCATGAGGTGCAGCCGTCCGCCAATGGTGCTGGCACTAACAGGATGACTCATGGAGGCATCACTGCTCGCTGACTGGCTGTATTCAAGGCGGTTGGGTCAGTCAGGTGCGGCGATAAGGCCCATCGCTGCTTGCGTCACATGTGCAGCTATTTGAATCATTAGCATGTCTCACAAGTTCAATCCTACCCACCAAGTTTCATCCCTGTGGGTTGATTCTGTTAGGGTGCAGCTGTTCTATTGACGAGGAGTGTAGCTAAACAGAAACAATAAAAAGGTGAAGGGTAATAAAATGAGGTTCTGGGAAGGAATGAAAGTGGCGACGCGGTCTTTTCTCTGATGTAATTCAGCAACTAAACAGTGTCTGCTTCTGACCGGATATAAGAGACGGCAGCGTGTCTGTGAGGATGGATTTAGGGGGTTCCTGCAGCTGATTCCCTGACTAACTCAGTGTATTCTGGGATAAGGGTGGGACTATGTTGCTTCCTGTGTGCTAATCAGTGTCGATGTCCTTGTATCCAGCTGAATGAAGCATGCTGTATAGGCTACTCCGAGCCGAACAGTGCCTCGGTGGAGCGCAGCGGCCGTGTTCATGGTCTCAGGTTGTTTTCCTCCCTCCTCCCTCCATGCTTTTTGAGCCAAGATGAACTCCATACATGGGTGTTTCACAGTAACCACCAAAACCATCAACTCAGTCTGGATAAAACATGTTTGAGGAAAAAGCGTCAGACTAATTCTACACCATAACGAACGAAACGGGTATGCAAACCACATATACAACCATGGATGCTTGAGTTAAGGAGTGGAGTTCGCCCTGCAAAGGTTCAACATGTACACACGCTGCTTTCAGAACCTAAAGAGATGTGGAAAGAACTGAGATGTTTCTGAGGATGGTCCAAACTTCTCCAAAGCGGGTGAGGAACGAGTTCGGAGAGATGGGAGAGCCCGGATGCCCCAGCAAGCAGAAGAGAGTCTCTGTCTCTTTCTCCCTCCCCCGTGTGGAGTGTGTCCTTCTCCCGACCGCAGTGCACTATCCCCACACCCATCTCTCTGCCTGGGAGGACTTCAGCTGGACCGACTCGCTGCTCTCGCCTTCTCCCTGCTTCAGACAGAAACAGAGACTTGGTGTTCTCTCGGTAGACATTAATTGGAGCCTATATGGTGTTGGATCCTGGTTCGCTATGTTGCTATTGACATGCTGGCTGTTGGTTTTGACGATTGGTGTTGATTTATTAAGTGTTAATAAGACTTATTAACATTTATACATAGTCAGAATGGTCTGATATGCAGTGCACCAGTGTAGCTTACCGAGTCAGCATGGTTCACGCTGTAGATGATGAACCAAATGCTCCTCATGCGGAGAGTTATTTCAGTAAACGGTTATGGATGGGATGCTTGATACTCCAGTCAGTAACACTTCACATTAAGTCTGGACTAACTAAACCCAGTACGTCATAGCCCAATGTCGGAGCTAACTGAATTTCACGATCGGTCCAGGTTCTAGATTCCCTGACCGTTAACTGCCCAAACATGCTCTGATGGAGCACTTGGCTGACCGGATGAATTCCCAAAGTCCGAAAGTTTGGTTGCTTGTCTCGTGACAGTTTGAGCAGATCTCGGGAGCTGATTTCCTAAAGTCACCCTCAAACCCGCACCCAAACAGTCCCAACTATGACTGCTGCACATATAGACGGAGCCTAAAGAGCCCATATTGGCAGTACCAGCGTCAATACCAGCATCCGTATCTGCAGACTGGACTACAGTGATGGTTCGTATTGTACACAGTGTGGTAATATTAGCGAAGCTGTTGTGGCACAGTTGATTGGTCAGCGGCTGAATCCCAAATTTCCGCCTCCTTCCAACATGGAGTACAGTTCTGGCCTTTATGCCAAAACATTAGTCCAGTATGGAATTGTGTTGACATGGCTGAATCCCAATTGGGCTGTTGGCTCCAGGAGTCCTGTATGTCGGGAGCATGGAGATTTAGCCTGTGTTTGCTCAGTACTCGATGCGCAGCATGCTGTTCTGAATGAAACAGCTTTTTTGGAAACGGTCTGTAGACAGAGCTGAGCTGTCTGTATGGGCTGCGCGTCACATAGTATGAGCACCCGTGTCGCATCATGTCAGTCAGACGGAGCGTTTTCATACAGAGAGAGTAAACATACATACATAGGGTGTAACCCCTAATCCTATTTTACATACATACATATGTATGTTTATAACCTAAAGCATCTTTTATGTTATGTAATATATAACGTAATAGTTATATAGTAAAATTTTAATATATATATATATATATTAGGGCTGTACCCGACTCAGAATTGTGTCAGTCGAATCGTATTCGCCCGTCCTGGTCGACGATTCGACTATTTGATCGTGGTTATTCTCCATGTACATTATCTAGTACTCAGTAAATCAGTCTGCACATGGTTCAGATCTGATCCTCCTCATTTAGAAAGTCAGCAGAGTCACAGGAACATATTTCTGAACTAAAGAGGCGGGGCTTATGATGATCGATCTGAACTGGAGCCTGATTTAATTACAGGATACAGCGCCGGGCAGCAGCGCGTAGTTATGCTAAACATTAGCGCTTATAGCTTCTAGTCTTTTAATCTCACTTCTAACAGCTTCTTCAGTAGGAGGACCCTTCGCCTTTCATCTCTCATAAATAATGACCTGCTAAATAAAACCAGATTAGTCCATATTTAAATTATTATTAGATGAAAAGGAGAATGGTAGAGCTGAAACCGTTTATTATATTCCCCGCGCTGAAATCATTATCTCTCGTTTATCAGCAGGCAGATTAAGTGACTGTACTCATCCTTAAATAAAGATAATCTCAGCTGTAGATGAATAAATAAATATATCTGTAATTTAGGTTCTAAAATAACAGAATTATAATAAACAAGCGTCTCCGCTCCGTTTCTCCTTCACCGCAAACAGCCGTTACGTCTAAACCGAAAGTCAGCTCCCTCGTTTGGAGCAGTGTTGGACGTCTGACTGAATGAAGAGCAGGATTCGGTTTCATTAGTTCGGATTCTCTTCTTCAGAAGCTCCTCCAGACTTTCTCTGAGACATCGCTCCCCCCGTGTTTCTCAGCTTCACAGCTTCAGCTTCCTTCAGCGGTGAACCGCCAGCGCACGTCGTCACGTGGATTGAATTTTTAGCAAGCCTGCGTCACAGCCCAGCTAGAACTTACATATATATTTATTATTCCCCTTTAATAATTATTAACATTACTTTCTTAATTCTTAAAGTTCTTGTGCATTTTAGTAAGCTTTAGTCTGTTTTACGTAGGAAAAAAAAAAAAAGGTCACTGTTGTCAGTCAACTTGAAGGGCCTCAGTCGACCTAAAGGGTCTCCGACTGACGATTCGAATCGCCGACATCTAGAGGGCCACCCTAGTGTGTGTGTATATATATATATATACACACACACACACACTCCTATATACTATACCATATATAACTCCTACTTAATTGTGAATCCAGGTTGTGTGATCCTGACACTGATACCCGCCCCTGAATCCCAGCCACACCCAGGTGTTCGTGTAGTATGAGGAAGTAAAGCAAAGCGGTTCCTAACCTTGCTGGCAATGGCCTTCAGTTTGCCCAGTAGTGATGGAGTGTTTGAGTAAACGACATCGTCTTCGTTCTCCTCCCCCTCTCCTTCTGCCAGCGCGCAGCTGTCTGCTGCCGGCAACTCGCACTCCTTGTTAGCGGACATGACGAGGCGGGAGTACTTGTACTCTAACCTGATAGAGAGACGGAAGGTCAGCGATTTAGACTCTCAGCACCTGCACTGGGCCTTCACTGACGAGTCCCTCACCTCTTGTTCTTCTTCCAGAAGTAGCATGTGAGAGAAATGAGGAGGACGGCCATAAAGGCTCCACCCCCTATTCCGACCTTCAGCCACAGAGGGACTGCTTCGCAGGGGGCGGAGTTCTTCTCAGGGAGCGACACCCCTTTGGTGCACAGCTTTGGTTCGTTCCACACGTACAGGGTGTCCTGGAGTCAGAGTGAACATCAGACACGCCGAACTCGAATACTCGGATTAAAACTAAGATCAGACGGAACCAGAAAGGTACCTCTCCTAGTGACTGTGCAGCTACGTTTGGAGCTAGCCTGTTGCTAATGTGTGCTGAAAATGAAAGGGTGTGTGAGGGACGAGAAGTAAATAAATGACACATGGAGGAGTGCGGGTCAGTGTGTCTCTGCTCTGAGTGAGTACATGCAGTTTGGGGGCTGTAGGTTAATGTGGTGAAAATGAATGGGGCTCTAGGGGGGAATCGAGGGATGCTGGGGCCAGACCACCACTGTACGTGTGCTCGGCGTTCGGCCCCGAGACCGTGTGGATGAAACGGAGTCAGTCAGTCGAGCAGACGTACAGTAGATGTGTACTTTCCCACCCCAAGCACACCATTCCCTCTCTCTCTTTCTTTCGCTTTTTCTCTATCCCTTCTTATCTCTCTCTCTCTCTAGCTCTCTCTCTCTTTCTCTCTCTCTTTTATGCTCTCTCTCTCTTTCTTTCGCTTTTTCTCTATCCCTTCTTATCTCTCTCTCTCTCTAGCTCTCTCTCTCTTTCTCTCTCTCTTTTATGCTCTCTCTCTCTTTCTCTCTCTCCCTCTCATGCTTTTTCTCTCTATCTCTCTGTCTCACTTTCATGTTCTCTCTTTTTCTCTCTCTCCTGCTCTTTCTCTATCTTTCTTTTTCTTGTGCTCTTTCTCACTTTCGTGTTCTCTCTCTCTCTCTCCCTCTCATGCTCTTTCTCTCTCCCTCCCTCTCTCTCTTTCTCTCTCCCTCTCATGCTCTTTCTCTTTCTCTCTCTCTCTCACTCTCCCTCTCATGCTCTTTCTCTCTCCCTCTCATGCTCTTTCTCTCTCTCTCTTTCTCGTGCCCTTTCTCACTTTCGTGTTCTCTCTCTCTCTTTCTCGTGCTCTTTCTCACGTTCGTGTTCTCTTTCTCTCTCTTTCTTTCTTTCTCTCTCTCTCTCTCTCTCTCTATCTCTCTCATGTTCTTTCTCTCTCTCTCTCTCTCTCCCCCTCTCATGCTTTTTCTCTCTGTCCCTCTCATGCTCTTTCTCTTTCTCTCTCTCTCTCTCTCTCTTTCTCCCTCTCATGCTCTTTCTCTATCTCTCTCTCTTTCTCGTGCTCTCTCACTTTCGTGTTCTCTCTCTCTCTCTCTCTCTCGTGCTCTTTCTCATGTTCGTGTTCTCTCTCTCTCTCTCTTTCTCTTTCTTTCTTTCTCTCTCTATCTCTCTCTCTATCTTTCTCTCCCTCTCACTCTCTCTCCGGTGTTTTTCTCTCTCTCTCTCTCTCTCCCTTTCTCGTGCTCACTTTCTCTCCCTCTCTCTTTCTCTCTCATGCTTGTTTACTCAGAGAAGATGAAGAATTGTATAATGATAGTGTTGGACGTTATACGGTCACTGATGATGTGTTAGTGAGGTCATGCTGAGTCTGAGTGTATGGGATATGTTCGTCCTCTATGTCAGCGCACAGCTAAGTGCCCAGCTCATAAATTAGAAATGATGATGATGATGGGGGGATGCGGTGTGTGAGAGGTGCTACTGCAGGAAGTGCTCAGTTCAGGAAATCACAGTGTAAGGAAGCCGTCGCCTACCTGCATGCCTCCTTTGCACGCTCCCTCTATGGAGTGGTAGTCTGCCTCGGTGCAGATGGGGCAGGCGCTGGAACTCTCCCACAGAAAATAGAACATACAGCCATCACAGGTCCCTGCAGGACACTTACTGAACCCCCACACACACACAGTTACAGTTACGGTTCCAGATATACAGAACTCTACCTCACACAGTGCAGACGATCCTGCTAATACTAAACATACTCACCTGGATACAGTGAGCTCTCCACGCTCTCCTTTCTCCGGGTTGCAGCGCAGGGTAATGACCGCGCTGCGGCCGTGCTCGCAGGATGCTGTGATCCGGGGGGAGCTGGAACAGAGAGATAAAACATGCTCTGTATTAGTCACAACATTTGGTTTACTGGCCTTATGAAATTGTCATCACACGGCACAGATATGATGAACAAATGTCCACTCGTTTACATGTAGCTCAGTAGCTTATCTTGGGATAACTGTCTCAAGATAATTCATTTAAGACGTCTTGAGATTTACAGGGAAAACCTACGCGCACTACCCACTCTGCCCTGTAGATGGCACCAATACTCCACTTAGTGTATCTATTATTGGCTCTATGATTATGGAAACTGGGCCGCTATCATTTTGACACGCAGGTTATTCCTGAATCAGTTTGCGTGCGTCTACCTACAGCCGTTAAGTTGTCTAGAAAGCTGTAGCTGCTCTTGAATAAAAACTAATACCATCAAACCAACACCTAAGCTGTGTTACCCCTCCTCTAAAACAGTCTGTTTCAAATGACGCTCCGATATCTCGATGTCTGTTGGCGAGCAAGGAAACAATGTCATTGTATTTGAGGCCAAGTTCAGAATAAGGTGCTGTATAGTGGTCAGTTCCCATTAGAATAGTCCAATCACATGGTCCATTCCTTTAAGGTGGAACGGAAAATTTGAAACCTAATTCAGCCTAGTAGAAATAAACTTTTAACACAGTTTTGGATGGGCCTGCAGCACCCCTGTTAGGAAGCCATCCTATATATAGCTTTAAAACTCTCCCAGGACCAAAAAAATGGTCATCCTGCAGGTTTAAGGTGGTAGTTGCTTCAGGCTCCTGCAGATGGCGCTGCACGAGGATGATAAGGTTATAAATGCCTGTGGGGTGTGAGTGACGGGATCCATAGATTGGGAAGAGGTGCTACAGTGCAGGGAGTGTCTTGTTCCATGTGTGGGAAACGCTCCAGAGCTGATGTTAATGATTGGCTAAAAGGAGTGACTGAGCATGTGGGCGTGGCCAAAGACCATAGTGTGAAGGAAGTAGCTGAATCTGCAGGTGTATGTAAGCGTACGGTCATACGGGTCTACCAGCAGTGGCTAAAATCCCAGCCTACAGGGAATTCTCCTCGGAATTGTGCCAGGGAAGGCATCCACCAAATCTGACCCAACTGACCAATTCTTTGATGCAGGAGTGTCCGAACACTGATGTGGCTACATCCAGAACCTTGTCCGGTACATGCACAATATATACAGCGCCCTACCCAATCACTGGCACACCTTGTTAAGGTGGAGGCGACTGGTTATTTCCTTGTAGCCATTGTCTGACTTAGGAAGGTCAACACACATCTACCCTATTTGACTGGTGTGTTCTCTTGTCTTTCCCCATGGTGAACAGTGGATTAGAGAAACAGGCCTCTGTGTCACATCATATTTATACCCCAGGGAAACAGGAAGTGAGGAATTTCTAATTAAAGGTTCCTAGATAATTTGGTCAACTTCGTAAACTATAGTAGAAATGACAGAAATGCTTCAATTACATTAATTCCCTCGAAATTCTTCGAGCCAATAACTGTGGAACAGGTGATTTTATGAAAAAAAAAAAATTTTTTATTCACTTGAGTTAAAGGTTAGATTTTTGAACAGTGTTCAGAGTTCTGAATTCAGAGTTACAATAAAAATGTCATTTATTTTTGTCTTTTAACACGTCTTAACGAGGGGTGCCAATAATTGTGGAGGGCGCTGCATAATATCTGTGTACTGAAATAGTCAGAAATCTTAATTACACGAGAATTTATATGATTAAAACCCATCAAAGAGTTTATCATCTGTATGACTTACTGTTACTGGTCAGCTATTAAAGTGATGGTGTGTTTATACTCCATAGAAGTGCCCTACTCTGTTTACTCACCGATAGAAGAAGTTGATGTCTGGAAGTTTCCGTGAGGTTTCCGGAAAGAGGTCTGGCCTAACGCTCACTCCATCCAAAGTGCTTTCCACTGTGGCCCCTGAGAGAGAGAGAGAGAGAGAGAGAGAGAGGGAGAGATTGGTTTTGAAGGAAGAGGCTCAGATTATGTCAGATTAGAGGAGATTAAGGCTGTGGCAGCAGGCTGTCCTGTGGGAACAGATAGCTGGGGACCCAGGCCTGGGTCAGTGGCCTACTCATTCGACCCTATCTGAGTGCAGACGATGCTGTTTAATATTCTAATAATTAAAACCTTAAAAATTAAAGTCTTAGCAGACTGTTCATATTATATATGGATCTACATTATTAGATTTGGACACGGTATGTTTGTATTAGATAGGTTTGCGTTATTTGTAATAAGGACCACCACAGGACCACCACAGGACCACCACAGAGCAGGTATTATGTTGGTGGCGGATCATTCTCAGCGTCCTGTGGGCAGCGTCCTAAGGCCAGCGTCCTGTGGGCAGCGTCCTGTGGGCAGTGTCCTGTGGGCAGCATCCTGTGGCCACTGATGCAGGACTAGAGGATGACCCACACTGCACTGTGCAGCAGCAGATGAGCTATCATCTCTGACTGTCCATCTACAAGGTGAACCAGCGAGGTAGGAGTGTCTAATAGAGTGGACAGTGAGTGGACACAGTGTCTAAACCCTCCAGCAGCACTGCTGTGTCTGATCCACTCACACCAGCACCACGCCAGTGTCACTGCAGTGCTGAGAATAAAACACCACCCACATACTACCTGCTCTGTGGTGGTCCTGTGGGGGTCCTGACCATTGAAGAACAGGGTAATACAGTATACAGAGACACAGAGGGACTACAGTCTGGACCTGTAGAAGGTGCACCTATATGGTCAGCATGCAGATTATGAAAATATGTGTCAAGGAAATCATGCTGTTCAGAGATCTGTGTTGTAGTGAGATTTGGTCCATTAAGCTGTAAAGCGTTACTAAAAATCCATTTTAAATAACTAAAATCTCAATTATTCATCTAATACTCCAAATAAAAAGGCCATCTGTGGCTGCGTTACTGACTGGTGACTCATCGAACGTGCTGCACGACATGCTGGGGGGGATCTGCAGCTGTAGCTGTCAGATACGCTAAATTGGACTGCCACTCACCGAGGAAGGTATCGGCCAGACTGATGGACTGGGAGGAGAGGGCCGTCCTGAAGCCCCGCCCATCCGCTGGGATGATGGTGGACTGGCAAACAAAAGTCTCCACGTAATTGTTGAGGCTGGCCGCCTCGCTCTGCAAATCCTTATTGGACAGATCTGTAACGTTGTCCGTACACACAGCCACCTTCCTGCCCTGCAGTGCGGAGAGAGTGGGGTCGGTGTTGGGGGAAAGGGGATGACAGTTTAATCACGGTGAGAGAGTACCAAGATGATATCGAGATATACCAGGTATGCTGTATTGCTGTATAACACACTCATCATCAAAAGAACAGCTGCACCCAGAAGGAGGTGTGGGAGTGCGGTGCTGTTGGGAAGGATCAATAACTGATGATCAGTTTAGAGTAGTGTCTCTCGGTACGGCTAACCCAACACGCCAGACGTCTCGGTATGGAGCTGTAGAGGTTCCTAATGGAGTCCTGTGATAATCCATCCCATGCAGCTTGAACATCCTCACACAGTTCCTGCAGATGGTGCGGTAAGGGTGGAGGTGGAGGGCCACCAGGTCTTCTGAACGTGTGACAACAAACCGGTTATCTTGGTGCTGACCACGGTGCCTCCACACACGGGTTCGTTGGGCATCTCCACTGAGACTAAAGCGGGACTCGTCACTGAAGATGACCCGCTGCCATTCTGAGTCACTCCATGACAGTCTGGTACGACACCACTGCAGTCTTTGGTGACGGTGACGTGGTGTTAAGGACAGTCGTGGTAACGGTCTGTGTGCATGTAGTCCTGTGTGGTGCAGCCGTCTGCCAATGGTGCTGCACTAACAGGATGACTCATGGAGGACACCACCGCTCACTGAGTGTCCACAGGTGGGTCCATGGTGGCTGTTGGGTCAGTCAGGTCCATCCTTGCTTATGTCACACGTACGGTCGAGTGTGAAACATGAATCATTCGCATGTGCTGTGATGCCAAACCTGCCCACCGAGTTTCACTCCTGTGGGTTAATTACGTCTGGGTGCAGCTGTTCTTTCGATGGTGAGTTCATTAAACTGTACGTCTGTACCTCTGGTCCACACAGGCTGATGTTGAACTGATGGTAGTATTTGGTTCCCTTGGAGGTGAAGCTTGGTCCATTCATGATGGATCCCACCGAGCTTAAGGCACTGAGGTCGTAGGTCAGGGTTCGGTTCTGATCCGTGTGGGAGAAGGAGCAGTCGCTGAAACATACAGAATGCTCCTGCAGACGAGAAACAAGAGCACACCAACATTGGTACCAGATGACTCAGGAAAGCTTTGGGCAGACCCCTTGCCCCTAACACTCAGCCCCACTCAGCCCGTTTTGGGTGTTCACGTCTAGGGGTGGTCCCGATTGCTGTTGAGATGAAGGGGTAGGGTGAAGTGTTAGGGCTACATGACCCTTCAAATGGAGATTCAGTATTAGGAGAA
>JAMWET010005056.1:70000-74397 GCA_024036415.1 Prochilodus magdalenae | reverse complement strand
CTGTCTTTAACTCTCCTCTATAATCTATATATATAATATATTATATATTTATGTCTCATCTCTCTCTTCTGTCCTCTCTCCTCTCTTGTTGTCTCTCTCTCTTCTTCAGTTGTCACCCCTTTTTCTCATATATATTTATGTTTCATATCTATATATCATATTTCATTTCTGTCTATCTATATTTATGTCTCTCTCTCTCTCTCTTTTGTTTCTACTCTCTCTCGCTACTTTATGTTTCTCCTCATATATATATATTTATGTATACATCTATATATGTTATGTATATCTCATCTCTTTATCGGTCTCTATCTATACTATATGTACGGTCTCTCTATATCTATGTCTGTCATCTATATAATTCGAAACCTCTATTTACTATCTACTCTCTCACACTCTCTCCCCCTCTCTTTATCTCTCTCTCTCACCCTCTCTTTATCTCTCTCTCTCTCACACACTCTCTCCCCCTCTCTTTATCTCTCTCTCTCACCCTCTCTTTATCTCTCTCTCTCTCTCTCTCTCTCTCTTTCTCTGTCTCTCTCTCTCTCTCTCTCTCTCTCTCTCTCTCTCTCTCTCTCTCTAAACCCTTACCTCGTGTTTTAGGTAAACAGAGCTTGATGGTAAATGAATTGGGATTAAGTATGTTGTGTATGAACTTAATGAAGATCAGTTAACGTACTCAAACAGAGCGTAGGAGTCAGAGCTGTAAACAATGACTGATGAATCAGAAGACGAGCTGTAAAGCAGCCTGACCTGTAAGGTAACAGGTAAAGGGGGAGAGCTAGAAGGATAAACACTCAAGCACACACACAACATCATTCTCAGCACTGCAGTGACACTCTTTGGCCACGCCCAAATCCAGTCCCTCCTTTTAGTCAATCATTAACATCTGCTCTGGAGCGTTTTCCACACATGGATCGAGACATTCCCTGCACTGTAGCATCTCTTCCCAATCTATGGATCCCGTCACTCACACCCCTCAGGTGTTCAGCAAGGTGGCTGATGTATATTCCAGTGAGCTTATGGGTTGTATGTGTTTGCACCTGTGTCATTTTCCTAATCTAATCCTGAACGTATCTTCAGTAACTAATGAAGGAATGGTTTAACGGGATTGGGATCATTTTGCTGATCCTGATATTCCTGGTTACCTCTGTTTTTCTGAGTTTCCTTTTTTTTGCTCTGGAAATGTATGAAAAACAAACACACACAGCAGATCATAATTAGTTTTACATTCCCAGTTCAGGCACATGATTGCGGGCTGTGGGAGGCTGATGGACTGGGGAATTGTGGAATGTGGGAAGTAAAAAGCTCTATGTGTGTGTGTGTGTGTGTGTGTGTGTGTGTGTGTGAGGGACAGTGTGTTTATGTAGAATAGTCAGCTGTTGTGGTGTGATGAGTGAGAGAGCAGCTGAGCGGGAACAGCAGTGGGCAGGATCCTACAACACTCCCGCTCAGTGTTTTGGATGTTTTGCTGGGTTCTGCTGCCGCTGCATGCCTTCACGTGTTGATCCGCTACATTTACACTGGAAACGTTTACTGCAGCTCCGAACGAGAGAGCTAAACCACTAACACATCACAGCGGGGGGTAAAGGAGTAAAGTGGAAAAGAGAGGGGGAGAGCGAGAGAAAGAGTAAGAGTAGAGGGGAAATGAGAATGTGAAAGAGAGTTAGAGTAGAGTAAAAATGAAAAAGAGAGGATGAATGAGTAGAGGAATAGGAGGAAAAGATAGAGGGAGAGGGATTTAAAAGGACTGAGAGTAGAGGGGGGAAAGGTAGAAAGAGAGAGAAAAAATGACAGGAGTAGGAAAAAACAGTGAGAAAGCAGGAGTGGAAAAGAAAGAGGGGAGAGGAAAAGAGTAAAGGAGAGAGGGAAAGACTGCAAGTATAGGTAAAAAGTGAGAAAGAGTGATACTAGTTGTGAGAAAATAGAGGAAGAAAAATAGAAAGAGTGAGAGTAGTGCAGGAAACGAAAAAGAGAGTGAAAGAGTGAGAGAAGGAAAATAGAGGGAGAGAGAGAGAAAAAGGCTGAGAGTCAAGTGGAAAGGAAAAGGGAGGGAGAGAATGTAAGAGCAGAGGGGAAAAGAGAGAGAGAGAAAAAGAGAGCGGGTAGAGCAGGAAAAAAGGACGAGAGTGAAAGAGTGAGAGAAGTGGGAAAAAATAGAGGGAAAGAGAGAAAGGGTGAAAGGTGCCTGGAAAAGAAAGAGGGAGGGTGAGGGTGTAAGAGCAGAGGGGAAAGAGAGAAGGAGGGAGAGAGGGAGAGAGGGAGAGAGAAAGAGAGAGAGAGGGAGAGAGAGAGAGAGAGAGCTGTTTTCCTCTGAGCCTTGTGAGAGCTTGGCACATGGTAAATGTAAACAGATTTCTCAGAGGCTCCGCCCACACACAACCTCTCAATGCCTCTCATTCGCTCCCCCATTCTCTCTAATCCCGCCCCTCCTGTAACCTTTCCTCCAGACTTGCTCGAAGAGCTGTTAGCACGGCGCTCTGCTAGCTCTGAGCAATCCCTGCGGATCCAGCCTCCAGAGAGAGACAGGGAAACGTGCCATTCGAATCCAGAACAGCAGGAAGATCAAACAGCAGGCAGGGAAAAGCGGATCCGCTCTGGAGACAACGAATCACGGGGTCTCAGACAGCTAGGCTAACGCCGGAGGAACAGGAAGAGAAGAGTGAAAGCCTGCCTGATGGACGTTCTCACCTGAGACGAGTATGTCGTTGCGGAGGGCACACACAGCGTACTCGGACTTGGTGAACTCGGGGAGTTTGGCCAGTGATTTCCACTCTCCGGTCACGGGGTCATAGCACTCAGTGTAGGGCAGGTTGAAGCCTCCCACTCTCTCACAGCCGCCTACCACCACGATGACCTCTGAGAAACCTGTGGACCTGTCGGACGACAACAAACCCCACGATTAATTCACAAACGAAAGATTGTTCATTAACCCACCATGGTGACACCCGGTGAGGCATCATCCTTGACCCCAATTAAACTGTTCATATCTGCCCCCAGGGTAGTTGGTGCTTCTGTTGGAGTATAAGGTGTCAGCATCAGCTCCATGGCGTTTTTATTGGATCCATTGCACTGAGGTAAATAGCCATTTCCCAGGCCAAACATGAGTACAGACCCCCAAAACAAATCACAAACACAAAACTAAACCCTTTCATGGTTGTTTGCTTGTTTATTCTGACACCACTGTGGGTTAAAACGGGTCTCAGTTCTTTCCAGTCCGCTTGTTAACTCATCCGGGTATGGGCCTCTGTTGAGTAGCCGAGGTTCTGTATTTTCGGCATCCCGAAAAATCATTCTAGCACTTTCCTGGTGATGGGAAAGAGAACAGAAGATGTCTGAAGTTGATAAAACAAGTTACAAAATTCCTACACCAGTGAAGAAAAACAAAGCTTGGTGTGCCTGGGCTCCAACATTCGCTAGCTAGCAAGCCTAGCTAACCTAGCTTACATAGCATGCGCTGGCAAAAACCAAACGGGCCATTTTTGGAAGCCCTTCATACAGCCATACACCGCCATCTTCATGTTCCGGTTGTCAGCTGTTTTGATGTGCTGTGCAGCTAAGGTGAAGATGGGTAGCCATAGCTCCGCTTTAGCTAGCTTGCTAGATAGCTAATCAGCTAGCTGTCCTTCTCAGCTCGTCTGACTGATAAGCCTGACAACAACACGAAGATGCGGATTCATAGCAAGACACCCTATGAATCCCATAGACTGTATTAAGGAGAGCCACAAAAAGCCAGGGTTTTGCCAGTGGGTACTGACATTAGCTAGATTAGCTAGCTAGCTAAAGGAGAGCTATGGCTACCCATCTTCACCTTCAGCTGAACAGCACATGTAAACAACTGACAACTAGAACATGATGTTGGCTCATGGCTAGACACCCCATAAAACACACCGACATCTTCATGTTCCGGTTGTCAGCTGTTTTGATGTGCTGTACAGCTAAGGTGAAGATGTTTAGCCTTAGTTCCGCTTTAGCTAGCTTGCTAGATAGCTAACTAGCTAGCTGTCCTTGTCAGTTCGTCTGACTGATAAGCCTGACAACATCACGAAGATGCGGATTCATAGCAAGATAAACCCTATGAATCCCATAGACTGTATTAAGGAGACCCACAAAAAGCTGGGGTTTTGCAAGTGCGTGCTGACATTAGCTAGATTAGCTAGCTAGCTAACGTGAGCTATGGCTACCCAGCTTTACCTTCAGCTGAACAGCACATGTAAACAGCTGACAACTAGAACATGATGTTGGCTCATGGCTAGACACCCCATAAAACACACCGACATCTTCATGTTCCAGTTGTCAGCTGTTTTGATGTGCTGTTCAGGTGAAGATGGGTAGCCATAGCTCCACTTTAGCTAGCTTGCTAGATAGCTAACTAGCTACCTGTCCTTGTCAGCTCGCCT